>JAECUM010089043.1:0-12010 GCA_016617855.1 Megalonaias nervosa | reverse complement strand
GAAGTTCTGGTTGGTACCATTCACACTAAAGAATAAATAAGATATCACAATTAAGCTTCAGACCCAAAGGTCAGTACTACGACCATTAGTTCAGGAGAGGGAGCAGTAAAAATATTTTCAAGATGGCCGATATGTATGTATGTATGTATGTATGTATGTATGTATGTATGTATGTATGTATGCATGTATATATGTATGTTTGTATGTATGTATGTATGTATGTATGTATATACGTATGTATGCATGTATATATGTATGTTTGTATGTATGTATGTATGTATGAATGTATGTATGTATGTGTGTATGTACGTATGCATGTATGTATGTATGTATGTATGTATGTATGTATGTATGTATGTATCCATGTATTCAAATGTTTGGAATATTTTTCACTCATCCTGAAAATAGTTAAAGTGATGAAAATCAAGAGTTTATCTTTTTTGTGGATTAAGTTCAAAATTACTTTTTGATTTTGTAGTTGCTGTTATTCTTTTTGGAGCTTTTGTATCAAGTACTAATGCAACACATATTTGTCATTTACATCTCACTTCACTGTCAAAAGCCACTTAGGGGGAGGACAAAAGCACCCCCCTCTCTCCCCTCTCTCCCAGTTTTGACTTATTGAAATGAATACTTGTATGTTGGTTTTCTTGGTTTGAATTCTTTGCTATCAATCACAGCAACTTTAACGCGCACTCAGCGAGAGTGCTTGATTAAAGGAAATATTTATAATTTTTTTCCAGTTAATTTATTTGTAAAAATATTATATTTTGTTACATGCTTGGTATTTTTCATGATATGATTATACACATTAAAATATTTATAAGAATGTGCTTTGATATAGTATGTACGTTTGGTTTATTCTGTGTTGTAGCAATTTGCAGCCTAGTGTGAGATACACAGATTTGTTCAATAAATTTAATTATTTTGTTTGATATTTATGAAAATATCCCAGTATGGTATCAACAGAAAAAAAAAAAAAATACTTTCATTAAAATGTTTCGTGGTCATTAAACGAGATACACATTACAGTACACACTGTAAAATTATTAATGGATGCAAGGACGACCGCTGTACATCACAGTAAATGTAGATACGATAATAAATAAATAAATAAATAAATAAATAAATAAATAAATGAATGAATAAATAAATAAATAAATAAATAAATAAAATCTCAATCAAAGACATAAACAGTTCAACAAAAATGCACAATAAAAAGGCATGATACTGTAAATATCAAAGATCAAGGGGCTTTTGTTTTCCGTTTAAGTGGATTTTGTCCTAAGGAACTTTTGTCGTAACCCTGTCAGGCGGCTTGTTTCCTCGGGAGATTGTGTCGTACCCCTGTTAGGGTGCTTCTGTCCAAGGGGATTTTGTCCTGGAATCGAGACTTTCATCAAGCTGAATGTCAAGACATTGTAAGGGATGTGAGCGAATTTGATAATTATTCCGTCATATACTCAAATGATGGCATTATATGTGTTCGACTTCCTTGTTTATGTTGTAGGGAACAGTAGTTTTGAATTAGACATCATTGTCTTCTTTTTAATGTAGACTGTTACAACAGTTGACTGCTGCTTCAATTCCTACCGATAAAATGTAAAGCAGATTCTTTTGTATATTAATTTTCATAGATGTACAACTTAGTCAAACTTAAAATTAAGTATTATGTTCAAAGTGTAATATTAATAAAAATAACTGTAAATTATTTCACTTTCTGGACTTTGAAGCATCTCCTTTAAGACAAATTAATGTTGCAGTTGTTTTAAAGAAACTCTAAGTTTCGCGCGATAATACTTTGTACCTGAGTATATGTAAACATGCACAAAGATTATAGATATATGCCTTTCCACACTAGCCTAAATGTTACAAAACGGAAACATGCAGTTGCTTTAACCTCCGTAACACCAGAAAATACATCAATTAGCTTGAACTCCAATACATTGAAACACGGTTCATAACTGGCAAAACAAATTAGTGACAGAAAACCACGTACTCTCTTGGGACACAAATGCAATACTTTTAGAGAATATTAAATTTTTCTTCGCAAACTTCTGAGAATGGCTGCTGATACTTAAACCATAACCCCCTCTCTAGTTCGAGTCTCAGTAGAGGTGCAAATTGAAAATTATCCAACCTGTATGATATAAAATTTAACTTCATGTATCACACCCTCCTGCAGAATCCAGGGATACAATCTTCCACTCCGATGTATATTGGCCACTTATTTTTTGTATGTCTTGATTTCTGTAAGAGGAAACCGTAGTGTCTATATACTTAAACGAGAGTTAATGGATAGCCCAAACTGGGTACAGTCGTCGAAATATGTTTAGCCTAACCTGGGTAAAGTCGTCGATATATGTTTGCTTCCCAAAGTATTATTTTCTCTTTTATTTTCCCGCTAATAATCCGACGAAAATACATTATCATTATATAATGGTACCCTAGTGAGATTGTGAGAATATCGTCAGTAGTGAATGGGGGCGATTTGGGGACAATGGGATTTTCATGTTAAAAAGTGTCGCGGCCTTTTCGGGACAAAATTTTTGGGGACAATGGGAATTAGCATTACAAACAGGGTCCCGGCACTTTGGGTACAAGGGGACTTTAACACGGGAATATTGGGCCTGTATAGGGACACTGGACACTGCCAACAATGTTGCAAGTGGCTGACCTCAATCAGGCGGAACAGTGTGGCAATGGGGAGTGGCTTGAATGCGCGCTACTGTAGGGACAAATAGAGACATAGACATAGAGACATAGATTTATGACACAGAAAAAACATAAACGTAGATTGATGAACATCAATCTATCACACAAAATATCGACCACAATTTTTAAAAAAATAAAGAAATAGATTTAGGAACATAAATCTATCACACAAAAAACACAAACATAGATTGATGAATATCAATCTGTCACACATACAGTCGGCAAAAAAAAAATTAGGCAAGAGAGTAAATCTTTTCGAGGCAATGGAGTGGCCCTGAAAAGGGCCTTTGGATTTCTTCTTTTTTCTCTCCTCCCTTATTTTTTTCCACCAACACCTTATTTTCTCCATAGCATTCTTCTTCTTTTCCTTCTCCTTTATATCCTCCTCTTCCTCCTTCTCCTCTATCCACTATTTCTTCCTCTTCTCATTTTCCTCTTCTTTTTCCATCTTCTCATTCCATCATCTCATGTCTTCTTTATCCTCCTTCTCCTCTTTTTCCTGTTTGATCAGCTCCTTTAATATTTCTTTCCCTTTCTTGAAATTATTAATCTCCATGTTCATGTGGGCTATAAGCTCCATACTGCATCCTCACCAACATTTCCTCCACCATGCCTACTGTATCCACTACCTCTTGCAATTTCATAATTTTCTCCATGTGCTAACCTAAAATATATTTTTATTCAAAACCACTATACTTTCTCTTAATACATAGTAGAGAAGGAATTTTTTTCTATCTACAAAACACGCCATTACCTACAATCACCTCAGCAAAGGAGTTAGTGTTTATAGTGACACTACTTCACATTCACACAAAGCAAACACTCATGAGTTTAGGGACAAGGGTTGGTTAAGGGAAAAAGACACACACACACACACACACACACACACACACACACACACACACACACACACTCCAAACTTTATGTGTTAGCTTAGAATGTAAACGAAGAAGATGAAATTTCACAAAAAGACTATCCCTTACACGACAAAAATATTATCCATCACATCGCTATGCTGTCCAACATATCATACTCACTATCCAAAATGCCTTGTGTTCGCTTAGAATTTAAGAGAAGGAGATGAACTCTCACAAAATATCTACCCCTTACACCACAAAAAATACTATCCATTACACCCACTATACAATCCATTACATCATACTCACTATCCAAAATGCCTTGTGTGACCTTAAAATGTAAGAGAAGGAGATGAAATCTCACAAAATAGACTATCTCTTATACTACCAAAAATACTATGTGGGAAAACGCTAGTATCTATTTATAGTCACCACTGGTAGAAAATTCCTTTTGGAAAACCTAGTACTTATTTTCAGCTACAACTTGTGGGAAATTCCTATAGAAAAACCCACTATCTATTTATAATCTCATCTTGTAGGAAAGTCCTATGAACTAACCTAGTATCTATTTGTAGCTACAACCTGTGGAAAAACCTAAGTCTATATTTATAGTCTCAAAAATTTCAGCTTCAATGACGTCACTGTATTGGACACTAGGGGAATAATGATAACAGTTTTGCAAGTGGCTGTACTGAATACACCCTACTGTAGGTAGGTAGGTAGGTGAAATGAATTTGATAGGGATAAAGGGAGTTTTATAGGGACAAACAAAGACCTATATACATACACACACACGTACGAGCAACCACACAAATACAAACAAAAATACACACACACACACAAACGTACGCGCACACACATACACACAAACATAAACAAATACACACACAGACACACAGACGTACGCGCAGGAACACATACACGCACACTTTTTTAGGGACAAGGCTTTTTTGTTAAGGGAAAACGCACACACACACACACACACACACACACACACACACACACACATACAAACGTACGCGCTTGTAATTTCACATGATTGAAGCGGATCGTCTGGGCATTTCTTCTCATAAAGTCGATGATGTCTTCTACCAAAGGTGGTAAGTAATCCATACGAATAAAAATACTCCACACAGGCATCGTGGGGAAAGTAGACGGCTACCCAGTGGGTTCCTGGGAAATGACTGTCGTCCTTGTTGATGACATAAGCTTGATGGTCTTTAGGTTTGCGATGAGGAAGTTCATCTTTAGAACACACGACAGGATTCCAAGAAGCAGTATACGAACTGTTTTTCAAAAGGTAATAAAGTTCCCAGGTATCCATTTTTGTTTTCCTTTTTCTTTTTTTCACAGGTAATGATAAATCATCAATTCAATCCTGACTTTTTGCTTGAAAATCTCGGTCAAGTAATTGTCCCTTCGCTTCATCTCCTTACTCTGGGCAAGGGAGATTCGATGCGATGGATCTATAGAGCAGTCAATGGAAGGGAAGAATGATCACGCAAGTCTTCATACCACTGATGCAAGCAACACTGCTTCTTCCGAGATGAGACCCTAACCGTCCTCCAGATACTCGTCCAATTTTTCTTCTTGACTGGGATGATCGTTTTGACATCCATAGCAATCTTTCTTGGTCAACGCTGTAATTTTTTCCGCCAGATGTTTAGCAGAACAGGAAACTAAATGTTCTTCTTGTTCTGGACATCTGGACATCACCATGTCCTCTTCGTCTTTGTCTTATTTGATGGATGTTTCTGCTTCCACCATATCCTCCCAGTCCATTTCCAAAGATTTTCTACCATTCAAAGAGGGATAAGAGTCTTCCATAGCTTCTAATAGTCTAGAATGACTTCTCTCAAACTGTTGATTTCTATTTTATTGTCGAATTCAGCATACAGGATGACGTTTACCGTCTCGGGTAGAGCTTTAGCAAACTGAAGTTCCACACGTAGTTGACCAGATATTATAGGGTGGAAATGTCCCTCGTAGCTGCCTTGGTTTGGAGTGAAATCAATGGCCCACAAAGTGTGACCTTCTGCATAATCCTCGTACGTAATGCCGTGACTACTGTTGCTCCATATCTGTCCGGTAGCTTCGTATTGGGACAAGTACGCTCTCAAGTAATTCTTCTTGTCAAAGTCACGTTCGAAGGGTCTGGTATACAAGGTCTTGCCATCTCGACTGACTTCGATCAAAGTGCTCAAACTCGAAAGGATTTTGACTGGGGGCTCCGTTTAGGGCTGCATTGCTTACGATGTCAATGATTAAACGTTTTGGTAACTGTCCTTGGATAGATTATTTTTTATCTTGGATCGGAGTCGAGCCGCAATGGTGAAAGATTTCACTTCCACGCGTTGTATCTGATACTTGGCGGTCGTTCTGTTCAAAGTCTGACTGATGTCGTTACCCACTTTAGGTAACACTTCCACGCGTCGCACGTAGAATCTGGCTTCTTCGATGACGGTTTTATAATTGGCAGCATCAGCCATCAAATGGAAAGCGGTAATGCTGTGATTCAGTCTCAGGCGGACATCCACTCTGTTCAGCAAATACTTCTCTTACAACCACATGTCCAAATGCAAATGATCCATCAGTTCTTAGCTACGTCCCTCCTTGCTTTTGTTTCGTCGGTCGTTGAATCCCACACTGTGGTTTGGTTCTTTATCTGTAATCAAATAGGTGTCTTTGACTTTGCCTACCGTGTCAGGTTTCCATACCACGCAAGCATCCAGATGGGTGTTCTAGGCTTCTTTTCCGTACGTCAAGAGATTTTCCAGGTACGCTCGGTAAGGGTAAGTATCCATGCTGCTACTGAAAAGTTTGTTATTCAAATACAAATCTACTTCGTTGAACAAGGAATGCATGAAATTGTTGACGGGAGCCACTGCTCATTGTCTATAGAATTTTCAGTCGGATCGAGAACTTTGACTTTCAGGTACAAGTAACTGCTATTCAGCTCGATGTAATCTTCGGGATGTCATTTGATTTCAAATTCGATGGGAGCTGAGGCTATCAAAGAGGAGACGGGATGAAATTCTACCCATTGGGATTCTTGCATCGTCATCATGGTAGGTGACATGGCAAACAGATCCAGTTCCGACTTGTGACATGCACAAGACTCTCGGTGCATCATTTCTTTCTCTCTCTGTTTATTTTTTTTAAAAATCAAAAACGTCTAATTCTCGGATGGTTCTTCTTTTCTTGGTCTTTCCAGTTCAGGGAGTGTAAAGGCCTCTGGAAGGGTGTCTTCGTCATCGTATCTTTCTGCCTTGTCCTTGCTGTGGCGTCAGAAAAGCGGGAATGCCTGACTCGGCAGCGTCCAGGGCATTTATAAGAGTTTCTCTCAAGTCAAAATGTCTTTGCCCGTTTGAAGTAAAACATTATTGCCTGCTCTCAAGAAGGCTTCTTTGGGGTTTTGTTTTGGAGAAATTTGGAGAAATTCCTTGCCTTGCGTCAAAGTGACATCTTTCAAGGCGTGCAATCCTCGTGTCACCATCGGTTTCAAAACGGGGGCCACCGAGCGAAATGCAGATTTCAGCATACCTCCTATACCATGTCCTCGCTGTCGAGTGACTCATCGGTACACTGGATACATGACTTGCAAGTTGTTAGAGAATCTTTTTCGAAAATAGAGTTTCACCGTAACTTTCTCTTTGGAGAATGGAATATTTTGTCCCAGATCTCCTTTTATAGCAATGTTGGCAGTGTCGTAATACGACTTACTGACGGGTAAATAGTGAGGATGTACAAATTCGCGGTGAACGTGATAGGTGTTTCCATCTTCCTTGTCCTTGGTCGTGGCAGAATCCACTTTGCAAGGAATGACTCTCAGTAACGGTGCGGCTGTGTGTCCCACCATGTTGTATTCCACCACATCGGAGTACACAAAAATCAAATTCAATCCTTCGGTCAGTTCTACAGGAGATCTAAAATACTTGTAAAATTCCGTATTGCTGCTGATCTTCGGGTTGAAATTGGGCGCCATTTTGTGTCTCCACCCTAAATTTCAAAACACTACGACTAAAACTGATGGACAACGTTTGGGTATCCTTAAATTTCATCAGTAGGCGACGAGCCACTTTATGGTACTCGATCGTGACACTTCGTTTGGCTTTCTCCAAGACCTTGAAAAACGCTTCCTCGAACCTGGAAGCAATCGTGTCCACCAAATGTTGACCGTTAAAATAATAGCCTGCTGAAATGTTTACAGTATAGATGGTGAATAATGGATTGCTTGCTGGATTTTTGATACCTGGAAACCCGATTTAATTCATGGATTGTTGCACTTGTTCCTTCAGGATTTCGACGTGGAAAGTGTTTTGATTTTCAGTGATGTTTTTGATTTGTGTAGGGTGAATGATTTCGACCAAAGCCACTTCCCAATGGGCTTCGTGATCCAACTGGATGGCCTGAGGTAATTTGGCCGTGAAACAGCACAAAGTATTGTGGGGAAACGCATCCGTGGAACTGTCACTGGGTAACGTTAAGCAAAATTGGTTATTCATAATTCCAGAGTTCTGCTGTCAGAGGAGTCACTGGAGGTCAGAGGAGTATTTAAAAGAGGGTTATTGTTTTTGTTGTTATCGTGGTGACTGTTGGGAGGGTGACTGACGTTGGGCACAAGACCCCCGTTGTTACCGTTAGAGTATTTCATGGAAGGATTGGAGAGAAGGAAACCGATGCCACTGCTCAGTAAAATTGTCCACAATTGTTTGTCTCCTTGTTGCAAACTCAAATTGGCAATAGCAGCACCGATGACACAACACACCACAAAGATTTAGCAGAAAAAGACTATTTGCGTTTTAGTTATTTCTCCACACCACACCCACAAGAGTTGTATTTGTAGATCTTGCAAAGAAGAATTGGATGAAGCAGTGGTCACTGGTGGTTGAGGCTGTGTTGAAGGGCATGATGGTCACTTCTTTTTATAGTTGATGACTTGCGAAGCGTCGATCCAAGAATCAAAACTGGGAGTATATCCTTTCCAAAGCACTTTGATTTCATTGACACGTCATTTTCCCACTTTACGGGTTCTTCGATCGAGAATGCTTTTGCTCTCGTACACGTCGTCTTCTCTTTGGTCACGCGTTGTAACTCTGGCAAGCAAAACGTTCCTTTTAACACTTCCCCGTTCATGTCTTCCAATGTGTAGACGGCAGGATGACCGCCACGCACTCGTCCAGTGACACGAAAACACTTCGATGGTCAAGTTTGGTAAGTAACCTTTGTCGAAAGTGCGTTTGGTTTGCCAATGCGCACCCAATCTCCAACTGTCAACACTCTGCCTTTCTTGGGGGCAGCCACAACTGGGGACGTACCAAACAGGCCCTCAAAGACGATCAATTCGTTGTCGGGAGTCACTTCTTCGGGGGCGCATCCGATGCTCCGGTTGCAAGATTGGTTGTACGCTTGGACCAGGTGCGGTAAGACGTCGATGTACTTGAGAGTGTGTTGATGCGAAAACTATTTCTACATGCGTTCTTTCAGGGTGCGTTGAAAACGGTCCACGATGCTAGCTTTGGTTTCTGGATTCTCGGTGGTGAAAAAATAAATGTCTCGTTTCTTCAATTCATTTTGGAAAGCTTGGTCCAGAAATTTTGTGCCATTGTCGGTTTTCCATCGAAGAGGGTGACGATCACTATGTTTCAACACTAGTTGGAGGTCTCGCACTAACTCAGTGCTCGATTTGAAAGTCAATGGCACGACCCAGGCAAATTTGGAAAAGACGTCGATGACACAAAACAAATATTTGTAGCCACGAGTGTAGGTGGCCAAATGAGAGACATCGGCTAAATCGGCTTGCCATTTGTGATCGATGCCCTCCACTTGGGTGCGACTTGTGGAAAAGTTTCGTCGAATGGGTCTGTGTAAGGTGTACGTGGCTTGTTCTTGTAACCATCGTTGTACTTGAAGTAAACGAACACTTTTCAGTCGGGTTTTGGCAGCACGATACAATTTCTGAACTCCCCCGTAACCTGCAGGATGGGATGGATCGTAGTAAATGCTGGCTAACACATTCTCCATTCGGAATTTGTTTTAATAAGTCATCCACTCTTCACGGATGCTACTCTTTTTTTCGTGTGGTATTTTCTTGGATTGTAATGCTTTGCGTGTGCGACGAGCAATAAGTGTCGAGGAGGATGTCTGAACAGGGGTTCTTGTTTCACTTCTCTTTTCACCTTCCTTTTCTCTTTTTAATCCAACCACTTCTGGATGTAGGTGGTGTTGTTAACTTGCATACTTTCTCTGGTGGTATTGTTAACTTGCGTACATTTGCTGGTGGAGTTTGAAACTCTTCTTCTTCTCCTTTTTCTGTCTTGGTCGCTGACGGTGGTGGTGGTGATGGACCTTTCATCAGGGTCTTAAAATTTTTCAGAGTCGGTTGAGCTGTTTTGTCTAAAGCTTTCTGGTGAAAGAGTTGAAGTCGTTGCAGCACTTGACAGTATCGTTGCGATGTTTCCGTTTCTGACAAATCGCTGCGATCCATCAACGATTGCAATTCATGTTGTAACTGGGACATCTCGGTCAAATGAGGATTGGGAGGTAAATGAGGGGTCTGTTGTTCTTGCCAAAGATGGCATTTCATATATCGTTTGTAAGGCACTAAAGCCAGTTTTCGTCCTTCCATCAGATTCTAAAGGCCACGTCTAGTATCTTTTGACTCCAGAGACATCCTTTTCATCTTCTTGATCCTTTTATTTTTGAGCCATTTCTGAAGCAGTAGCTCCCACGAGTCCTGTAATTAAAGGTGCCAATGTGGTTTTGAGTATGGGTGCTAACATCGGGTGCACAAATCCTCCGCGTTGTACCAAAATCTTTTTCTTTTAACGGATGGGTATTTTCTGTCGGACCATTTGGCGAAGAACGTGTCGATGCGTGGCTAAGCATTTCGTCTGATAAGGAGACCAAGGCATCGCTCCTTTCAAGACATTCAGCCAACATTTGCACACGGTATCGATGACAACTTTGGAGGCAGTTTGAATGAGTTGTTTTCGCATGGGTGGAGGGGCTTTGGACAGGACGGACAACACGTCGCAATTTTTGGCTAAACGAGGAGGCAGTCATTTCCATTACTTTCCTTTGGGGTTAGAAAAGAGATGGCTTCTGGGGGTGACATCTGTGTTCCGAGGCACACACAAACAATACACTGACATCGATGACTTGGCACACGCCCTTTTATCGTATTTTTTGGAGTAGGTCGAAGGGTGTGTGTGTGTAACCAGTCTTTTTGATGAACTCTTGGACTATCGCTTCGTCAAAAACGAAACAAAGATTAGAAGACCTTAATCCCACTCCTATTAAATGCAGCGTAAATGAAATAAATAGTATTATCAGAACATACATCAATAACAAATGGCAAGAACAGTGGAACCAAAGCACCAAAAGACGGACACTCTACGCCGTTCAAAGAGAGATAGACAGATCTATAAAAACCCCAAAGATTAGAATTAGATAAATACTATAGATCAAAGACTAATAAATAGAATTAAACACCGGAAAAACTAAACTAGCAAATAGTTTCGGTAAACACATTGGACCAAAACCAGCCAACATTAACTGCTTCCACTGTAATACACCAGAAGATTTACATCATATATTCAATATCTGCCATAAATGCAAACAAGAAAGATCTATATTAAACCTAGCGCAAAACAAAATTGGCTCCCCAGGTACATACCCTGAATTTTTAAAGAAAGAAAATCCAAACATCATAACTACTTACCAGAACATCATAAAATTTATCTATAAAACAGGACTAGCAAATAAAATCTAAACAAAAAACCCACAAATAATACACAAATAACTGCATAGGTGTCTCTGAAATGTCGATGGGGACCTGATTATTCAGCAGAGACTCTCGTGCAGCCCAAAATATAACCAAAGTAGGGCAAAGTTAGGAATAAAAACAAAATTAACCCACCTAGATTAATACAAACAAATAGTCAAAATTACTCCAACCTTAGACTCTAAAATCTTGTCATGTTTTCATTTACGTCCGCGCGGGGGAAAAAAATTCAATCCGTTTTCCACCTTAAGCTCAAAAAACAAATAACAGTAATATGATGGATCGGGCACACTTGATATGTCGCTTGGGACCCGATTATTTGGCAAGGATGCCCGTTATCACCTGACCCGACACCACCCAAAAATCAAATATAACTTACAACTAATGCCCTTCAACAAGATAAGCATAATACGCATGTGAGTCTCTGATATGTCGATGGGGACCTGATTACTCAGCAGAGACAGTCGTGCAGAATGAAAACAACAGCAAATAGGGTTAATAACACTGTACCAAAAAGAGAAACAACACCTAACAACATAAGAACAACTAAATCCGGAAAAAAACATCAACAGATAAATAGATAACGGAAAGCAAACAACACCTGAAGACAACCGAAACACCACTGCTAAAATACTAATGCACTCTCGCTCAA
>JAECUM010089039.1:0-12395 GCA_016617855.1 Megalonaias nervosa | reverse complement strand
TCAAGTTCACCAGGTTCATATAAATATCTTACAGTTACATTACCTAATACTGGTTGAGAGAAAGATTCACGTCGTTGTATTGGTATATATTTTTTTATAATCGCATTAGAAGGTTTCATGGAAGTTGAACGAGTAATTTCATTATTCAAATCAGCTATCACACTTGGTAACCTTGCAACCCATCCACGAGATCTCTCCCTGGACTTAAAGTCAGTGGATATTTCCTTTGCATATTGATATCCAAATAACCGCTCGGCAAGAGTTCGATTAAATCGTTCAACGATTGCCTGATCACGATGAATTTCAGTATGTCCTCGTCTGATTTTAACGTTATGTTTATTCATCAACGATAATACTGCACCAAGAAATTCTTTACCAGGATCAACCATTAATAGCTGTGGCCATCGTAGACCACCACGTTGATAAATTCGCTCAAACGCAGATGCAACTTCAGATGCTGTCTTTGTTGATAATGGTTCCGCTTCTTTATAACTACTTGCAACATCAACGACAGTTAATGCGTATTTGTACGTGCGTGACTGACGTCTACGTGTTTTAATAGTATCGTGTGGTAAAAATAAAATATCTGCTTGATGAACTTCATTAGGAGTGCTGACATCAAAATGTGCATACTGAATTTTTTTAGGTGGTGGTAGATAAATTTGCCATATTGCCTGTCGTGATAACCACGCTGCAGCAACAGAACGTGAGACTTTTGCTGCTTCAGCAAGTTTAGTAATCGCTGATCTGCCTCGCCAATATCCTTTTAGGCTATAATAAACAGACTCCATTATAATAGTTATATAATTCATTACCAGCCCCAAACATTATTTTACCTTTCATGGCAGTTTTTACTAGAAAACTAGCGAGTTTTTCTCTGACAGATTTATTAGGTATAGAATTTAATGCATGTATCAATTTTACATCTGCGAGATGCCGTTGTTGTAAATCTTTACTTTTATACGCAACGTCATGAACATGACACGTTTGATCAATTTTATTTATTGGATGCTCTCCTGGTCTTGGTTGATCTTGATCATCAAGTCGGATATCAAGTCGAGTTCCAGGACCACGATGATTATATCCAGGAAGATGTTTCTCACCGGGGTATTTAGCCCATGGAGCTCCTGGTAATTTCCATAATGAAGCGGCGATATCTTCACCTGTCTTTGATGAAATAATTTTATTTTTTTTGTACCAAATTTCACACACTTGCCTCTAATTGCACGTCTTTTATTCTTCGTTGTTATTGTTGTTAATTCGGCAGTAGGTGTAGGTACTCTACATCGAACGCAATATAAATCCATTTTATTTATTATATGGATATAATTGACTTTTCTGCGACACAAAAACAGGAACCAGTAAAACACCATCCAGCGCTACCGAATTCTATCAGAATGATTATAATAGGCCCATCTGGATCAGGCAAAACACAATTATTGCTTAATCTAATAATGACATGGCTGAAGTGGGATAAATTATATTTGGTAGCACCATCTGTAGATGATCAACGGTGTTACGAAGTACTTAAAGATTTTAATGAAAATGCAAAATTGCTGAATGAAAACGGTAATGATGTTGGTGACTTTATTACCGATATTGATGAAACCCCATCTGTAGATGACCTAGATGGATTTATTAATAATTTAGTGGTGTACGATGACGTTATGCTGGACAAACAATCAAATCCATCTAGAATATTTTCTCGAGGTAGACATAAAAATACTGACGTGATTTATGTTACTCAACGTTATACACAGATACCTAAGGTGATCAGAGATAATTGTAATATTTTAGTTGATTTTAATGGAGTAGATAACTGCACGCTACAAAATATTTATTACACATGGGGTTCAGGGGATATGGATATGATCAAATTTAAAAATTTATTTTCAAGAGCACAAGCTGTTCGGTTCGGATTTATAACGATAAATCTACATGATCCGAGATCCAGATATCGAATAGGTCTGGATAAAATATTTGGTTAATTTATAGCAGCAGGAAGGGTGAAAAACAACCAATATTGAGTGACCCGGCGAGTAAACGAAACACACTATAAAATAAAAACAAAAAGTCAAAAATAAAATAACAAAAATAACTAACCCAAACGATTTATTATCCGTTTTCAACCGTATGGAAATACTCTCGGTTAGAGGCTTCAGTTTAACGTTATTGACATTGTTTTTTCAGCCTTCGTAGGAACCTTTATTTTGTGAAAATAAGGTCAGGAACCAAAAAGGTCTGTTCACCCTCCCTGCTGCTTATTGAGACAAACTGGTGATATGTGGATGCAAAATGATTTACCTCCTTTGTACATGAATATGTAAATGGGGATCGTTTAATTCCAGTGCAAAGGACATGCACAAGTGCAAGTTTACGTCATTTCATCGTCAGTTGCTTCTCTACTGTCATCTGAAAGAGTCGATTGCAAAGATGTGGTCTGCCAGAAATCTTTGACCTGCTTGCATACTATTAATAGTCACATAAGGGGTAAGAAACCCAAAGTGGTCGGAATGTGACACATCTGCTCTAATATAACTGTTGTATAACAAACCAGTAAGTTAGTTTTCTACGAGCATAGTTTTGTAGTTTATTTATTTCTAAAGATAGACATGTGTGTGTGTGTGTGTGTGTGTGTGTGTGTGTGTGTGTGTGTGTGTTTCGCGTCCACCTCGACGCCAAGCCGACAGGCATCGAATGAGACCTTGATGCGTGTGCAGCAGCGGGCTTACACTTTGGGATGCAGATGTTCTTTAGGATAGTCGGTACTAGTCTTCCAGATGCCCTCCAAACCCCTCGTGTAGATCTCCGGCCTCGAAGTTCGACACGACCTTATTTTTGGTCCTGCAGCGGACATTGTTGACCTGTGGTAAGAATGCAGGTATAGAAGTGCCTGCCGATGATGTCCATGATGGTAGACTTAATGATGCGCATTGCTCTTGAGAGATCTCCTTCCTTGCTCATCCCCACATTGCGGCAATATCTTGTATCAGACTCGATGTCGTGCAGGGTCACACAGATGGCACTGCTGCTGCATTTCTCCACGGTGTGGACAAGGTCAGATTGGATGTAACCACGCTGAGTCCCGTTGGTCATATGGACCATGGTCTAGCGTATGTCAAATCTGTATCACGGCCGCCGCCTGCTTATCTGACTTCGTGTCACCACAAATGCAAACAACAATGCTTTCATAGTGCAAATAGCCAAATATGTACTGGTCGTACACACATGTGGAAAGACTCTATAGCAGCCGGAGGTGCTTGTGGACTTTGGCTGAGGAATTAATCTATATATTCAATGTCGCGGATTAGGTTTCTTCTAGAGGCATTTTTGCGGAAAACGTGGAGGACAATGGCTATGTCTGTTCGGAAAGTTGCTTGAAGACGTCCCATTTTATACTCCATTCTAGAATCCATTTTAGCAGAGAAGAGTATACACTACTAACCTAGTTGCGGGATAATGTTCTGCTGCCAAAAACTCAATGGATGTTTCACCGTTTAACCGTCATGTTGCGGTGGAACAATAGTCCCACAAAACGCAGCAACGACAGTCGGATGGTACCCTCAAAATGTTGTAGTTGAAATCTAAATTAGCATAAGAAAGTTATGCTGTGTGATAGCTCAGCGTCATCATCTTCAGGCCTGACAAAAACTTGTATTCCAGCTGTTCCATCGATGGGGAGCTGAATTTCAGGCCGTTCATGACGTTTAGTTCCATTTCGAATGCAACTTGTATACTAGGCCCCTTTGCAGTAAGCAATGCAGAAGCGTCGGCTTCGAGTTTGCTTTATTGGCAGAGTGGTGAGATAATCTTTCACGATTTTATTGTTTTTCCTTATCAGGCCTTTCAGCTCTACAAAGGCTGACAGTTGCCTTCAGATCTTGGTCGCGCTTTTCTTTTAATTTTGCTCTTGAGCTGACTGCTTTTGGACATTGCCGTCTGCTTCCACGCCTTTTTCTCTATTCGTTTCAGTTTATGCTCCAAGCAATTACTGCCACAACGCTGACAAATCCGATGATTGAATATTAACAACAACGCATTTCCAGCGCGTAAAACATTTGGCACCCACACCTGCTCTGCGGCGTATGAACGCCAGAGTACACATTCACACGTTGTTGTTGATGATGATTTTAGTAGTTTTTATATAGCTTTCAGTCTAAAGCACTTGTTTTTGCCGTAAAATACCATATTTGATTTGAAAAGTACATTGTATTATACAAGTCTTCAAATGATGTAAACCTTTGTTTTGCACTGGTTTCAAGGGAGTAATTAGACGGCCTAACAATCGCGTGGTATCTCCCATTTTTGTTAGTTGTTCCTTCACGTCTGACCGATGGTTCAGCTGAATGCTGCCCCGCCCCAAGCTGAGGCAATATCCGGCTGTCTCAATGCCCAGATCACCCATTCCCAGATGATCCTACCCATGGCAATATAAAAGCATGTCCTATTGTCCCTCCAGGACCCCGCTCACCACCTAACCAGCTAAACACTCGAGCATCCCTTCTATTACTACTACTACTACTACTGTGTGTTGGTATTAGCTTGTTATTCAATTCTGAAGTTTGCTTTGCTGAAATCAGCTATTATCTTTCAATGTCTTGGTCGTTTGGTTGGATTGTATTGACTAAACCCTCTGTATCTGTTCCAGCTAAGATTAAAAGGTGTGTTTGTGTTCGTTTGATTTTGGTCTTCATGTCGATTTACATAATATCTATTTCACTGTTTATATATCTAAACTGATTTGCTCTTCCGATTGCAAAGCTTCTGCAGCATTAAACAATGTGTTAGTAGTTGTTTACAAAATCCTGTACATCTAAAACATATTATGTCTTCATCAACCTGTTAGTTTTTTTTTTTTGTTTTTTTTTTGTTGTTGGGAGGTCTGAGATTTTGTTAGGTTTTTCAGAATAAATTTGATCAATTGCTATTAATTTCTTGTCAACAATTTCTCTCCTTGCCTTTATATATTTTAGAGTGTTATCTCCCAGCATGTCACGCATATGTTCAATAAAACGTCTCTGTATCAACAGGTATGTAACTGTAACATGTAATTTCATAGTAAATTTACGATCGGGTTCGTCTTGAGGTTTAATTATGTACTAATTGTGACTCAGCGTGGCATTTTTTTCCTCTGGCTGAAGGTAACCCAAATCCACCAGGTCCTCTCATCCGCAGTTTTGCCATCGTTATACTGTTGATATTCCATGGAAAATATTTTGCAGGCATACCATGAAAACCTATTACTTTTATATGTTCATCTCTATGTTAATATTAACTCTTTTAATTATACCACTCTGTAATTCACAATTTTTCATCTTCAACAATATATGAAATAAAGTTTCTGATTTTTTTATTAAACGGGCAAAGTTTCTAACAAAGAGCAGCAGAGAGGCTGAACCCTACAACTTTTTTTTAGAGGGCTCCGTTTGCAGAAGTAAGGGTTCTACGAAGACTGAAAAATAAGGTCAATAATCGTAAACCGAAGCCGTTAACCGAGCATATTCCCATACAACGGGAAACAGATCCAATTAACTTTTTGTTACCCCGCGCTGACTATTTTTTTTTTCAAATCGTAGGCGTGTTCGTTTGCGACGCGTACACACACGTGTTGTCGTTGGCCTCTCAGCTGCTGTAATTAAATAACTATTATATCAATAATGATAAGTAAACCACACTCAGCTAGACTAGCTCGAGAGCGATTAGAGGCAATCAAGAAATATATACCCGTGAGAGATTCTGTCAAACAAAAACTACAGGCACGTCAGGAATCTCAGGTGGAATTTGCAGAAGCCACAAAAGAGTTATTTAAACTGGTTACAAAGACTACTGAAGGTCTTCTTCCCGCGTTGGAGAAAACCGCTGAGGCTACAACTGGAACACAGCAGGTTATCCGAGTATTACCAAATCAAATTAAAGAAGCTATGGAGTCTGCCGACAAAACACGTGCTGAAATTCAAGATGTTATAAATATCGTCGAGGAGCTGTATAAACCAGAATTAAAAACTCGGTATTTTACTCAACAAGGATATATAGAAGTTATGACTGATCAAGTTAAGGTTGCTGCGGCGGGATATCATCTGCGGCATCAGCTTCTAAAACCAGAATTTCATAACACTCCAGAAAAAGAGTGGGTTGCTAGGGTATTTCGTGAGTACAAAGATATTCCACAAATCAGTCAAAAACATAGAAAAGAATACGATGATTTTAATTATAAAGTTTATGAAATGAAAAAAGGTATTGGAACGCTAGTTATATCAACAAGAAAGCAGAGATCTCGACAGCGGAGACAACCATCACCTGACCCTGATGTAACTGGACGTGGTATTGCTACTCAAGGAAGTGGTCTTATTACTCCATGTCCGGATAACATTCTTGCTAATGTTGATCGACTAGAAATTTTAATCGGTGGAAAACGAACTGGTAATAACTCTCCTGAGATCATCAACGAAATAGCATCAATTTGTCAACGATTATTTACAGGCGGTATCATGATGATGGACATTAATGTTTACCGGGAACTCATCGATGAAATTACCGACAATTACTACAGTGATTAAACAGTTAGATATAACAAATTTAATAAAATGATTATACATAATGCTCAACGTGGACCGACTATGGTCAGGGTGATAAATTCAAGATTACCAATCTGTAAAACGTTCTACGGCGATGGACTTGGTGATGTTGTTCAGGGTCTATTTGCAAGGTTAGCCCCAAAAGCAATACCTGTTGCAAATCAATTAGGTATGAAGGCTATCGACGTTTTTCGTGAAAAAACAACTAGTACCGTTGGCGATGTTGCCGGTAAAGCATTCTCAGCAATCCGAGATAGACTAGCACGATTAATACGACGAAAACCTCAACCAGTAAAATTGCCCAGCACTACGGATATGCCTACAAATGTTAGTAAAATAATAAATCAAGCTGCAAATCAAAAACTAGCAGAGTTAACTAGTGTACCCTTGTCAGAAAAGGAAAAAATGAAACCGCTAAAGAAAAAAATATAACCGCTAATCTGATAGCAGGAAGCGGTCTTCGTGTTAAACGAACACGATAATAATAAAGATGTTTAAGCGTATATCCGATCCCGCATTTGACATGGACGCACCAGTTCTCAGAGATGAGCTTGTGCGTGATTATCAGTATTATTCTTATGATGCACGTGTACCTGATGAACGTGTGCGAATTGAACTACAAGTTCATGATACAAGCAGATATTTTCTACCGGCTGAGGCATTTCTTGAGATTGAAGGTAAAATCTTAAAAGTAGATAATGCCAATTACAGAATTGGTGATCGATTTGGTTTTGTCAACAATGGCATCATGGGGTTATTCAAAAGTCCCTCATACGCCAGTGATGGTCGGGAAATTGAAATTTGCCACGATGACGTCGACGTTGCTACAACTATACTTGGTCTTGCTCGATACAGGGATGATTACACCAGATCAGCTGGTCCAACAGTGATGTTTGCCAAGCATATAACTGATCAGCCAGAACACAGAAATGTAACGCTGAACGCAGCCGGAGACACAGTTACATCGATGAACGAAAATTTCAACTTGGGATTTGCAACACGTCGAGCAATGCTTGACGAAAATGAAAATTTCTCGTGTGCGATTCCACTATCACATATCTTTGGATTTTGCAGAAATCTTAGAAATGTTATCTTTGGAGCGAAACATACAATTGTACTTGTAAGAAAAACTACCGACGATGATACAATCTGGCACGTTAAAGGAGTTAATCCAGCCGCAACAGCAGCGCTTCATGGAAAAGTAATACTGACGAAATTTTCACTGTGGATGCCAACAATGACTCCATCGTTAATCGAAGAACAAAAATTGCTTTCGTTTATGGATCAAGGCGGTAAATAGACAATATCATGGTTGACTATGACCACAGATTCAATTCAAAGTAACGTCAACAGGTTATTTACGTGGCAAATAGCAGCGCAGCAAGGTGTTTCTGCGCCGCGACATATACTTGTTGCGCTTCAAGATGTTACACAAGTAGGTAATCAATTACGTACCGCGATGATATTTGACAAACTCGGAGTTACAGAAGTTTCACTACGGATAAATGGACATCAAGAACCAACCGAGGACATATTATTAAATTTTGATCAAAATCATGTTGCACGTGCATATCATCGTTTGATGACGTTTATGGGGCGTGATCAAAATATTGGTTCTGGTTTACAAATATCTCAGCGGGATTTTACAACGCTGTATCCGATCTATTATTTTTCACTGGAACATTTAGATTTATTCAGACAATCCGTTGTTGACGTACACTTTCGAGCTCGCGTAAACCGACCAGGTGCTGTTGCCAATTACAGAGCAATTGCTGTTATACTCAGCGATAATACGATGCTACTTGAAGGCGTTGGTGGTCGCATGAGAGTCGTTGATGCCCCAGTCGAAAACATGTAATTGTTAATTTAAAAATCAGAATAATAATTATAAATGTCATATCATAATGTTAGTGTTAGTCTGACTCCTGGTGAGATTAAAACATTACAATCAGCGTCCAAAGATAACTGTGGAGTAAAAATATCGCTGAAACGAGAACAAATCACAGGTGGTTCAAATAAACTATCACTGACAGAACGTCAACTTAAACACTTCAACGACGCTAAGCAATCAAAGACCGGCATACGACTTAATCTTTCTGCGGGTGCCATTAAGGACATCGCTAAGACGGGTGGTATATTTCCACTTCTCGCAGCTATACCAGCGTTAATATCCGCTGCAGCCCCATTTGTTGCAAAGGCAGCTGCGTTAGCTGCTGTTGGAACCGCTGCTGGGATGCATTAAAGAAAGCAACAGGAAAAGGGATTATGCACGCAGAAAACTTTAAAAAAAAAAAAATCACGGGCACAACAGCACGGAAGAGGTCTAAGAGCATCAAACGTGCCACAGCCGGGCTGTCTAAGATTGCCAGGCCCACGATACGGTCGCGGTCTAAGATTGCCAGGAACGATACCTCGTTGATTCTTCCAATGCCCAATTTTGATTTACTTGATGCTGCTGCCCAGCTGAACGTAAAAAACTTCAGAGGTGTTTTTATGCGTGATCAATTACCACGTAAACTAAACCGCGTTGAAACTGGTATTATTAATCTCGATAATCCACCAACACAGGTACACATTGGGTTGCATACGCGATTGATCCACATGGAATTGTTTATTTTGATTCGTACGGGTTAGCACCACGAAAAGAATTTTTAAAATATGTAAGTAACATGCAAATTCCAGTTTGGTATTCAACGTTACCAACACAAAAAATAGCAGATCCGCCAATATGTGGCAAAGAAGCACTTGCTGTACTTGCGATTTCAGCATCGTCAGCACCACCTCATAAAGTCGTGCACGAGTACACCATTAACCAGCATCGTTCGTTTTAAACAACTATTATATTATATTGTATAATGGTAGATATTTACGGAAGATCAGCTAAGACTAAAACCCAACAAACACCAGGTGAAGACTTACTCAAACGAGCAACAAAACAGATCAGCGACGAAATATCTGACCTGCTCAATCTTGCCAACATTGATCCTGGTGAACTAGTAGTATTTCAAAACCGTGAAGGAAAATTGATGACGAGTAATATTTCAATCAGCGATATCATTGTTCGTAACAGAGCAACACGAGAAAGTCTCGTTCCCGTGTATGACCGAGGAGGAAAGCTTGTCCCTAGTGTTGTTACTCCGTCGTCGATCCGAATAGTGTAGGTGAACGATTATTAAAAACCGGTGATATGATGATGGGCATTCTCAACATGAACAACAATGAAATTACCAAAGTGGGATAGCTAACGGATAATCTTGACGCTGCAACAAAGATGTACGTCGACGATAACAACATTCCGATGACAACTTCGTTGTCGACGATCAGTGATGGAATGACCGCATTTAGAACTGAATTTTCTAATCACGTACAACTGTTTCTGAATTTTCGCAGAAACGTAAACAGAACCGTTAATAAATTTTTTGGAAGTCCACCAACTGTTGACATGAAACTCGCCGACGTTAACACGAAACTCAATGATATTGTCAGTGGAATTCCTAATATCGTTCAAAAACTAACCTCGTTAAAATTCCTCACGTGCAGATCAACAATATCGTATACACAGTATCATCAGGATCATCAAACATACCGCGGAAGTAACTGGTGTGTACAGGCTTTCCGTGTTTAGCTCTGCAAAATTTTGGATATTTATTACATTTCCATGGCGTCATTCAACCGATAATTTTTCTGGAACTGTGTCTGTAGTGATAAATAAAGATACCGAAGAAACGTTTATACTGGAACCATCTGATAGAAAAGTAACCGCAGCGTCTTACTGGTGGTGTCTTGAATTCGTCGCTAAAACACCTCAATTGATTACTTAATACTTCAGAATTATGAATTAGTCGCGCTAATCTACTTAATAATAATGATCGACGCTAACCAACACAGATACAATCAAGTATGTGAGTGTCAAACCAAACTAAAAAATATCATCGACGAACACAGCACAGAAGTAAAAAAATATCGCAGACGCGCAGTTGTCATCGACGTAGTTGTTTATTCGGCATCTGCGATCATTACGTCGTCCGGTGTAATTTTGTCCGCGGTAACGATGACGTCACCGGCAGTTGTAACAATTTGTGTTTCAGCTGCAACAACAATCGCTTGTGTTCTTAATATCATCGCAAAAAAATATCGACGTGTACAGCCGCAAAATTACATGAGTACACGTTAAAACTGCACGCGGTAACGTGCGCGTACTCAAAGTTATCATCGTTGATTTCGTCGTGCCTCAACGACGGTATAATTACCGACAACGAGTTCACAGCGATAATGGAGATTTACAACGAGGCATTAGAACCAGATTGTTCACAAGAAAAAAAAAATAGAATTATAATTAGTAGATAAAAATTGATAATTAAATAATGTCGTCGTCGCAAGAACCACTAAAACTGATTGCCGCCAATACAACGCCGACGAGAACACCAATAATATCAACGAGTTCATCTGAACCACAACTCAGCATTAACTTCCCCGTTGCAATTCCGGCCACCGAAATAGCGCTGGCACAACTGCGAGTTTACCATAACTGGCCCAACATCAGATCAAAATCGTTTGGAGGTCTTCCCGCAAATAACTCGCTGGTGTTCGCGAATAAAAACCGCGACGATAGAACTCCAGATTGGCAAGTTGTCAGTATACCTACGGGCAGTTATCAGATCGAACAAATCAACGATGAATTCCAACGTAGAATTAAATCTATCACTGGAAAAGAATCCAAGACAGCCATTACCGTCCACGAACCAACGTTGTCGTCGGCGATCGAAATATATTCACCGGACTACGCCGTTGACATTTATCAAAGTTCAATCAGATCTGTACTTCGATGGCCTGATATTCCATCGGTTTATCAAGGACCACCAGAACCACGCCGGGATGAATTTGCTATTAAAACACAAACATATTCAAAACAATTTAGTTATAGAAATCCTTTACGTGAATACACCGACGATAAAACTGGTCAAATTTTTATTGCTGTAAAATATAATGGCCAACAATGTAGACAAGATATAAGGTTTTTTGTTGAAAAACTCAGTACGGGATTACCTGTCAGCGTAAATTTTTTAAAATCTTACTCGGACGATATCAAGTCTGAACATGTAAGATTTATCGATGATCTAAAATTTTTATTTTCAAGTATTACCACGTACTACAGCGAGGACACAAAACAACAAATCATCGAAACAATAATTATCTTAAATACAATTGCGGATGATCTTTATAGCGTCAATGAACAAATTAGAAGTTTTTTTTAATTAATTTAGGAACACAGCAAGCTACTAAACATTTTAAAATAACTGAACAACAATTACGAAAATTTATATTTCCAGGATTTGACAATGCTGAACTAAAAAAATCAGTCGATCATCGACGAATATTTTCCAAAAGTTCTTGCCGCGTACAAAAAGATAGCTCCATCACCAACAATTCTCAGATACAATAACGATCCATACGGTGGAGGTCGTCATGTATCACCTGGTATTGTCAATATAACATCAACAGTCAATCTAATATGTGACGCCATCGATGGCAGCTATCAAGTAGATTTACAGCGATCTAATCAAGTCCAGCAAAGATACATTTTATACACATTTACCCCTCAAGTCCCCACACGGTATTTAATTGTATCAGAGCCAATCAACGTTGTTTATCTGCGTGTGCATAATCCACTGTTATAGCGGATACATTTTAAGCTTACTGATCAGCAAGGACACCTTTTGGATTTACGTGGAGAATCACTGAAACGTAAATCTATATGTGAGATCATAGATCTTATGTTCGTAGATCTCGCTTTCGTGGAACAAAAAAAAAAAAAAAAAA
>JAECUM010088874.1:0-13307 GCA_016617855.1 Megalonaias nervosa | reverse complement strand
TGAAATAATTACTCGTCTACACATAATGGAAGATCTCCGCAAACGCACGATTGTATCCCTTAGTTTTAGAAAGTTTGTAAGTTTCTTGAGGCATTGTACATTTCCTGTCATACATTTAGGAAAAACATGTGACAGACATCTACGTTATTTTCATTCAGATAAGTAAACTTTGCAACGAGCTGAAGTCGACGAGAGAAGCTTCATGTGTTCCAAAACATTATAAAATGTTATTTAAAGAAAACCTTTGAACTTGGATCCAATGCATTTGTTTTTCAATTCATTCCAGTCGTGTTATGGCAAAATATAATTACAGGACATAATACAACACCATTCATAGTTTCATGCACTGAAGCAGAATGCATGAAAATTTTACACCAGATACTTCAATATCAGGATGCACTAGATGACAAAAGGGTTTGCATGAAAACTTTGTGGTATTTTCCAAAATCACACTTTTCACTAAAGTGGATACAACATTCAATACTCGCGCACATATAATTCCTACTTTTCTGAATCGTCGACTTGTTTAAAGTTGGCATCGACAAATGTGAATTAATAATTCAAGGTGTAATCTTTTATCATCTGCTATACTAATTCTAAATTGTTTAAGAGTGTCACAATTTACCAACCTTTTAGACTAATCGATTGAAATAATATCCTACACTGAATCGTAAACCAGTACTTATTTCAGCTGGACATTGGAAAAATATGGAGTGAAAGGTGTTCCGTTTACATACACTTGAGAAAGTATGTAAATAGGATTTTGAAAAAGAATCTCTTCGACAATGTAATATTTGTTTTAGCAGCTATTTTTATTGATTCCCATCTTATAAAATCAACATTGAACTGCATTTACGGCTCTGATAAACTGTAAACTAGAAATTGAAACACTTACAGATATCCACACTTTTCTATTTTCATAACCCAAAACCTTGTCATATGCTCATCCTAGTGAAACATTCCACCATATATAATTATCATTCCTCATTCAGTGAAGATCGAGTTTAGGTTCCAAGGAATAACCCTCTTACTTAAATGTCACTGGCCATCTATATTGTACAAACGTGTGATATTATTATAGTCATAAACAAAACGCACTTGTTATTTACGCACACCATAAAAATGTTTAATTAGACTTAAAAATCCGCTTTTTTAAATAAAAAAAATTATTCGGCAATCTCCGTAAACAATCGGTAGTTTTCGCGTGACAAAGTTGGATATGACGTACATTTATCCCTTCTATTCAACCTAGCCATTCAAGTGTTTAATTTCCCCAGACATGTAGCATGATGTCCCACCCAGTCACATTATCCTGACACCAGGCCAACCAGTCCTAACACTAACCTCTTAATGCTGAGCGCCAAGCGAGGCAGCTGTTAGTACCATTTTTGAAAGTCTTTGATATGACTCGGCCAGGGTTCGAACCCGCGACCTCCCGCATCCGAGGCGGACGCTCTACCACTAGGCCACCGGAGCGGTCAATTTCCCCACATAAATTTATATGTGATATATCTTACGATCGTGCTTTTGTACAGCAAATATGGTGCACTGTGTTGCATATGGATGTAACCAAAAGAGTGATGATAGGAAAAAGGGTTCTTTCTTTTTCCGAAAGACCATGTTTACCAGAAACAAAAGTGGATTCAAGCTGTGAGATCGAATAGAGTGAGGGATGGGAAAGTTTTATCATTTATGCCGGATTATAGTCAATTTGGCCCAAAGACAATTCGGCCCAACAAACTATCTTGATATTTTTTCAAAGAAAATAATCATACTTCGTAACGTACATATATATGAGAGAAAACACAAACTGACATATCTTGCGCCTTCTAATTAAAATATTTATATACATTATTTTTTATGCTAAAAAAATATGCATCTGCACAACGACATTCCCAGTTTAAGTCTTCTGGTCAAATTTTATCAATATTGATTTATAAAACAATAATACTTAACAGATAATATTCTACAGAATACGTATACATTTTTCTAAGGGTAGTGTACATGAGATATTATAACAAATATATTTAATTTTAGGCTTCAGGTTGTAACACTGCTGCATATAATACACACTCGATTACACAAGAGAGAGAGAGAGAGAGAGAGAGAGAGAGAGAGAGAGAGAGAGAATAATGTTGAGCATTTTGTCAGTATTTAGTTGCTGCATTATGAAGCGCTTACCAGTTAATTTTATAGTTTTTATTTTTCAAGTTGTCTTAGTGTGTGCGCGCGTAAATTAAAAGCTTGTCATTACTAGTGAATATCGTCATTCATATTTGCTCCATTATTCCATACAAATAAGAAAGGAAATAATTTTGTGTTGATTTTGTGCCCCCCCCCACGATAAAAAAATTGATAAACATACACTTATTTGAAAATAAAATGAAAGAAACTAACCTTGCCTTGTTATCATTTATTCCTTCTTTTTTCATTATGTGAAATTTATTAAAGAGAAAAATATATTCACGAAATCCGTGTATGTAGCGGATGCCTGCTTGCGTATGCATCCTTACTGTAGGCCTAGTGTGTATCGCTTATGTCAAATAACAAAATCGCAAAAGAGACCAAGATATCACCTGATTGCTTGAAGGCACCTGCCATTCACGCATGATAAGTTACAAGGTGCAAACTGACCAAGATTGTATTGTATCCAGGTTAACTATACGACGGTATCTCGCAAATAAAAATCATTATTTTAAAATACATCCACTGTGAGTACAGATGATAATCTTTTCGCTAGCATTGGTTACAAAAGTGTGATTAAAGCAAGTTATTGCTGTGTATATTATTTACCCTGCAAACATCAATTATGATTACATCTGGCAAACAGATAGAAGCCCGGGTGATGGATAAACACAACTGGCAGCGAGCAATAAACTCCTTGCTTAAACTTACCGACAGGATATCAAATACAAAGGTTATTTTATTACAAAGAAAACCAACCCCGGAAACTGACTTTGGTATCTTTTTAAGTGTGCTGATTTTTTCTAATGAAGTCGGCTGACATAAGGATGCAAACTTTGGTTCCTTTGGATTCTTTTAAGCGTGCCGATTTCTTTGTTTTTAATAAAGTCGACCGACATAGGGAAGCCAACATTGATTCCTTTATACCTGTATTAACAGGAATTTTCAAATAAAATTGAAACAACGGAACAGTTTTGAAAGCGACACAATCTAGTGCGTCGCGCATGCATATCGATATAAGGCTGAACAGTAAATTAGTTTTCATTAGTTTCATCTAAATGTTCCCTATCCATAGTTAACAATGTTTTATTTTTCGACAACAAGAAGCATGTACTTCGTCTTGTGGGGATAAATGTACGTCATTTCCGGTTGGCGTCCTCTATAGGTGGGAAATCGTAGCTAAGGGGAAGTAAAAGCGTTGTATACTTCTATTTCGAGTAATGAACTTATTTCTTCTTTACACTTTATAATTTTTTATTTTTTTTATTTTTGTGCGAGTATAACTATTTTTAATCATGTAATGCAAATCTGATGTAAAAAGAAAAATGTTGGGAGTATGACCGGTGACCTTATACTATTGAACCTCACTCTCAATCCATCCTACCAACGGGGATGCAATAAGGAACTGTAATCTTCGTTTTTATCTATTAATCCTAGGAAAACTTTATATGAAATACGATCTCCCTTCCTTAATTGGTCTAGAAAATGTTTAATTTACAACAAAGATAGTGATTGACGGAGTCATGCACAAACAAACAGATTGGCATGGACGGACGGACGGAAGGAGGCAAGTTGATAGTAAGCGACTCTGGACTTCATAATTGTACCACTGCATTGAGAGTAAACCTCTTGGGGCCTCATTACTACATAATTATTGATAGTAAATGTCTTGGGACCTCGTAATGACATCATTATTTATAGTACACCTCTTAGGACCTCATTACTACATAATTATTGATAGTAACCTCTTGGTTACTTATAATTACATCACAGTATTGATATCAGATCTCCTGGGACCTCATAATAACAAACCATACAATTCTCCTTTGCCATGTCACTGCTTAGGCAATGCACTTGACAACACGATATTTTTACTATTAGGAGACAAAAAGAAACCTCAATAGTTTTAATTATTTCTGTAATAAAACATTGAATGGTACAGAAAACAGTGGCCAGCTTTAAAGACGTTCGTTATTTCTTATATAGGCTGAAAATTCACATACAGAAATATAAGAGAATCGGCAGTCGACGGGGCTAATTTTGGTAGATATCCTTGGACTACAAGTCAAATGTTCTAGCTGTGACGAAGAATGGAGTAATTTTTGTTCAGACCTTAAACTGTGTAATTATCCATTGCATAAGGCAGATGTATATAATCCAGTCAGAACATCTCTTTTGAGACTATTGTACTTCACGAAATACTTCATTTAGACTAATTCGTATTGGAAACAGAAACATAATATAAATCTCGTTAGAAGTTTACAATTAAGTATGTTTACTGAAGTCTTATATAGTTTGTAACGAGGAAAATATTTAATTTTCTCTTGATACAACTATGGAAATTTAAAGACACCCACCCCCAAGCAAACAAACAAATACTGGAAAGGATTTCACATACTCAGCTTGTAAAGCCAATTTAAGTAAGCATCAAAGATGATCAAAGAAAGCATCCAGTTGAATCCTGGTCACGTCCCCCACTTTAACCCAGTAAATGAATTTTAAAAAATGTCCAGAAAAAAGAACGAAAAATTAAACGATACAAAAACATAAATGGAATCAGCATTAGCCACGACACAATGACGTCAGTTAATGACCGAGTCTCTGCTGATCATAGAACGATGAGATATAGTCTAATTTTCGCATTTATAAGTGTCATGCATTTTAAAAGGCATTACACTTAAGAAATTCAATTTCAAAACTAATAAAACAAAATCTATTGTTACGAATATGTAATTATATTGCTTGTGAGTTAGTTTCAAATTTTTATTTTATTTTTGTTTTATTACATTTTATTGTAATGATTATTTTCATGGGATTTGATATTTTTGAAAAATTCAGTCTTCTGTTTTGACCTGATTAGAACGCAAAAATATTGTTTTATCACTATTTTTAGCTCACCTTGGTTCAGCGATTTGTAAACACTAAGTGGAAACTATTGGTTATTATCAAGATCATGTTCGGACCACGTGTTAGCTAAGTTTTTATTTATTTCCAGCGTGAGAATCTGATTCATAGATAGGGCTATTCTAGACTGCGTGCAAAATGGCACTTTTTTTAATGCGCTGTTCAAATTAGTGATCTCGTAGCCCCGTCACGTGAGCCACCATGTAATCTAAAATCGTGGTTTAAACAGACGTTTTCTAGTAGATTTGTCAGTCGTATTTTACACCTTTAGAGCTCAAGGTGTTTCTCAAATGTTGATGCTAGTTGATTTAGACTTCTTTTATTTTGCGGATTTAATAATTTATATTCTCTGGAAACTACACAAGTGCTCTTCTTTATAAAAATTCTTGGACAAAGACATTTAGTGGACATTTATACTGGAATTCTAAACTGGAACATTATAAATTGTGATTGAACGAGGAACTGTTGCCATCAGTACAACGACCTCATCTGACGTCATCGCCTTCCATATTGGAACTTCATCGAGATTTGAACCTAGATTCAATTAGAACTGTTTAGTGATAGGACTTATTTTTTGTATTCTAGGATTAATATTTGGATTATATTCACAAACCGTAAGTCCTATTTCATATTTTTACCTTGTTTTCTAGGGAAATAAATTATTTTGTTAAAACATACAAAGCTTGTTGGCTTCCCTCTTTTCTTTTGTTAGTTTTGTACGAGCCTACACGTAACACTATCTTGTGTAAGTGACAGAATGGTTTTATGGACTGCTAAAACATTACTTAATTGTTATTTTATAGCCTCCTCTAGATCAGTGTGTATAAGATTTTTTTTTTTTTTCATTTTATAAAGCAATTTTTATTTTAACCTACAGCGCTCACTTGATTACTCGCTCAGTTTTGCGAAGGTAGCAGAATGGCGGGTGATCGAGTGTTACGGATAAATCGAGGTTCGTCTGGGGAAGAGTAAATCAAACTAACGTATGAATAATTCCAATTTGTATGAATTGACCAAGTTTTCTGCAATCTGATTGGATATAAACGGTCACTTGATACTAAACTAGAATTTTGTATACATCGTTAAATTCTGCTGACTGTTTGGTTCCCCGCTTACAGGTCATTTTATATACAGCTTTATCTACACAATACAAATAACAACAGCAAGCCCCCATCCACCTACCGCAGTGATTTCCAGCCAAAATGTACAACCCTCAGTTTCAAATCGCCCATTAGAAGCTGACACATTATCATCTCACAGACTTTCCTGCACTCCAACACTCACCCCCTTTTGCCAAGGAAAGCATATGGCAGGCATTACAAACGTTTTTTGTTAGAAATTACTGCATTTTGCTTCGACAACATGTTCCATCAGCTGTTATTAAAGATCAGGGTCATATAACCTCACTGAAAATGGGATTCGATTTTCCTTTTAAAAGATCCAAATGTGTAGATAGAAATAACAACGAATGCTTGAACAACAAATAACATACGCAACAGTAATGTTGAAATAAAACTAATATCGTGGTTTAAACAACAACCAAGATATTTTTTTTTTTAAATGGCCATATTAACGTGTTTAGATAACTTGCTTGGCCCGCTCTGACACGCAACCCTGTAATAATAAATAAAGAGTCGACAACTCTTAGCTAGCAAAGATGGGGCTATGTAATATAACGCAGTGAAGAGGCTGGGGCTATGTATTATAACGCAGTGAAGAGGCTGGGGCTATGTATTATAACGCAGTGAAGAGGCTCATGAAGAAAATTATAAGCTACCTAAGAGTGAATGCTTTTTGATGAAATCCGCTGATATGATGACAAAAAAGTAGAAAACTGGAATTATTCAGATCAAATGATCATGGTTGGGTATTTATAGATGTGTAAATTGTTGCCTAATTACTCACTAAGTAAAAAGACAGTTTTCTACAGTCCAAACTCTTTTTGAATTTTCCAAAAACGCATTGAATAAACCTCATATGCTGGATGGCTTGATTTTCACTCCTAATTTCAAATCAAGCATCACTGTTGTGATTTCCATTAACTTAGATATTGAATAATGGTACGTCTTCGCTCATTAATCAACGTAATGGCCGATATAGTCAAAATGTGTTATATATGTGCAGATTCCGAACGTATCTATTAATCAACCAAATGCCATCAGATTGATTAACGCCCATAATTTAGATATGACCAATAGGTACAGGCATGGAAACAATATACACGCTTTGTGAAACACTTTTCATATCATCCGCCGTCAAATGGCGTCACCCGATATATATTACATTCTTGCGCACTGCACATCCTCAAGACTTATGGTGGTGGAAATTTTGTGTATTGTTTCTTGTTTTCGCTTGAAACACGATTGAGTTCTGACAGTAATAATTCTGAGCTAAAATAAAATGAGAGCTACGAAAAGGTCACCAGTGTGATCATGTTATGGTCGCCTATAGGCATAGATGACGTTATGGTCACCTACAGGCAGTATGATCACGTTATGGTCGTCTACAGACAGTATGATCACGTTATGATCGTCTACAGGCAGTGAGATCACGTTATGGTCGTCTACAGGCAGTGTGATCACGTTATGGTCGTCTACAGGCAGTGTTATCACGTTATGGTGGTCTACAGGCAGTGTGAACACGTTATGGTCGTCTACGGGCAATATGATCATGTTATGGTCGTCTACAGGCAGTGTGATCACGTTATGGTTGCCTACAGGCAGTAAGATCACGTTATGGTCGCCTACAGGCAGTGTGATCATGTTATGGTCGCCTATAGGCAGTGTGATCACGTTATTGTCGCCTGTAGGCAGTGTTATCACGTTATGGTCGCCTGTAGGCAGTGTGAACATGTTATGGTCGCCTATAGGCAGTGTGATCACGTTATGGTCGCCTGTAGGCAGTGTTATCACGTTATGGTCGCCTACAGGCAATGTGAACATGTTATGGTCACCTGTAGGCAGTGTGAACATGTTATGGTCGCCTATACAGTGCCGTCTTAAGGCATGGGCACACTGGGCAGTTGCCCAGGGCCTCACGCTTCTAGGGGCCTCATGCTGCCCATATTGTTAATGAATATTGAAAGATCTTTTAGCAATTTAATTTTTTAGTATCAATAAAACTATGTTTAATTTTATTGACCGTTTATTTTTATTTTACATTTTTATTCCTGTGGGTGGGTAGGGCCGGTAGGGGGCCCCAGTGCATTCCTTGCCTAGAGCCTACAATGTTGTTAAGACTAAGACGGCCCTGCGCCTATAGGCAGTGTGATCATGTTATGGTCGCCTACAGGCAGTGTGATCACGTTACTGTCGCCTGTAGGCAGTGTTATCATGTTATGGTCGTCTATAGGCAGTGTGATCATGTTATGGTCGCCTACAGGCAGTGTGATCACGTTACTGTCGCCTGTAGGCAGTGTTATCATGTTATGGTCGTCTATAGGCAGTGTGATCATGTTATGGTCGCCTATAGGCAGAGATTCTTGACAATACACGAACAGAATACTAAGATCAAAGCTGTGATTTTTGTATTTACAACGTATTTACAACGTTGATTTCGATATTCTACTATACGCACTAATTTAAAGAAAAAGCATTTGCTTGTGACATATCGGTTTTATTTAAAATAAATTGTGTAGAAAATTCGTTATTTGCTAAAGTTTAGTTTTCAACACTCTTGAAAGAGATACTGTTTCCCTTTCTCTTCCGCAATCGAATAATTAGCCAATGAATGGAACATCACCATATTTTAAAATTAATTGCTTGTGAAAGTGGTAATATTAGTTATCGCATTGTTTTTTTTTTCTCCTTAGACTCATTGTTAAAAATTTAAACGGAAGATATTCTCTGGGTTTTTCCCCATTAGTATTCCCAGGCGTAAGAAAAGAGTGTGTATATTGATTTTCTTTACTTAAACATCTTAATAGGGGTTGATTTGTGTTCAAGAGATTAAATACTTAGTTTTACTTCTATGTGCATCTCCTGGAAGATTGCTAGCATTGTTCGGCCATATTCAGCTTTTGAACTTCAGAGGTAATCCATCCATCTATCCATCCATCCATCCATCCATCCATCCATCCATCCATCTATCTATCTATCTATCTATCTATCTATCTATCTATCTATCTATCTATCTATCTGTCTATCTCTTTCAGAGATCATAATTTCTGCTTTGTGAATCTATCTATCTATCTATCTCTTTCAGAAAATCATAATTTCTGCTCTGTGAATCCATCCATCCATCCATCCATCTATCTATCTATCTATCTATCTATCTATCTATCTATCTATCTATCGCTTTCAGAAAATAATAATTTCTACTCTGTGAAAGTTCATTTATATTTTTATGATAAGGCAACGCTAGTGTATGTTTTGCTATTTGATCATTTATATTTTAAGATAAGGTAATATGCAATTTGACTTTGTTTTGAGAGGTACACCCTTTCTTGAAATATCTTAATGACATTTTGAAATTTCCACAACTATTTTGACGATAGTGTCTTGCCTAAAAATATTGCGATAACCACCGTCATGTGGCTAAATTTCTATGCACCTGAGACTAGGATCATACACTAACCAAGAAACTACTCGGGCTGTATTTATATTATGACCTATCTGGTATTACAGCCTTAGTATCTGGTATTACAGCCTTAGTATAGGAAACCCAAATTCATCATCATCCAATCATTGCTACAGGACGATTTTATCTACTATGTGCTAAAGACGTGTACCATGAAGTCTTTATCAGAAGTCTGGGTTTAGGAATTCATGTTGTGTAACAAGTAGCCTTAATGTTTTATTCGCTAATGATTTACTCAAATGATCGACACTAAACAGGTTTTCTTATATGCATGTTTTAATGTGCATATAATAGTGAATTCGTACTACTAAATTTGAATTTTTTTGAAGAAAATGTAAATTTTTGTAGAAGTAAGAATTAAATGCAGATATTGTCCTGTATTTTACAAAATGTTTTGGTAAAATATCAAACTATTATTCATTTAGATATGCAAGCAGTGATGGCAGTACAGACTTCGAGCAATATTGGATTTCTGTAAGTACAGAAAACAAAAATGTTTCATTTTGTTAATTTCGATATTTTTCATATAATTTAGATCTGGAGTTTTCTCCAAAATAAATAGAAATAAATAACAAAATATTATCACTGTCAAATGTTACACATACTGGTTTCGTTTCATTCTTTCAAATAGATTAGAATTTAATTTTGAAAATGCACATGTAGAATTTGTAAGAATACCGGCTAGCGCCAATGTAATTTCTCGTCTGGCTTACAACCACATTCATCTTCAGTGCTGAATCTTAGAGACTGTAGGAGAAAATTGAAACCAAATCCAAACACAGTTGATTTTTTCCCCACTATCAGACACCTAATGTAAAATCTTAGTTACTCATAATATAACCATCTTTGATCAAAGTTACATTTGAATCAAACAAATACATAAAGATGAATTTGGTCATGATGGGAAATTACAGGAGAAGTAATTGGATTCTATAAAACATCTATTATAGAAATCAGGGGAAAGTGAAAATAAAAGAAGATTGAAAATTATATTGTTTGGATATCAGGGACACAATACCAGCATGTAGAATTTTAATGTGTTCATGAATATATTGATAGCACATGGGTCTCATTGCTTGTCATAGTCGTCATATTATTACTGTCTGTAACAACCTTGCACACAGTGTGGTATAATACTGTCTGTAACAACCTTGCACACAGTGTGGTATAATACTGTCTGTAACAACCTTGCACACAGTGTGGTATAATTTCCTTCAAAGATACTACACTTGAGTCCATTACATAAATTCTAGGACCAATGGCTCTTTTGGTAACTTTCATTTAGTGTCAAACTGATCCATCTTTTAAAAAATTTTAAGTGAGATAATAGGGAAATTCTAATTTTTCTCATAAAGAAAGGCATAGTATTATAAACAAGAATTCAACACATATGCCATTCATTTTGTTACAAACATTCCGCGGTTGGAGTTTAGAAAGGAAGAAAGCTTAAACTTTACAAACTGGAAAAGTAATGTATGAATAGCAATCTCTGAAGTAGCTCTCGTCTAATAATTTTTCTTCAATCGACGATCAGTTTTAAATTTGAAATATTATGAAGCAGAGCTATGATACTAAAGTTTGCATTGAACAACTGAACAGTTGTCTCATTCATATTAGTATGTATTGTCTGAACTAGTTATTTACTATCTAACTTTCTAAATTAGCCTTGGTCTTGTTTTATAGGAGTATGCAAATGTGACCTTATAATTTAAGGATATTATATGTTTCACCCTTATCTTTTATTTAAAGACCTTTTGCAGAATTTAAACATATTTGCCTCGATCGTTTATCTTATAATACTACATGATTAAGTTTATTTGGAAGCATTATCTTTCTATTATGTGTAAAACAAATTGTTTTTGTAATTCCTTATCTTTGATTTTGTAGAACTTGATTTTTAATCCCTATTATATGGCTAGTGTTGTGCCGACGTGCAGTTAAACAGACACACACACACACTCTCTCTCTCTCTTTCTCTCTCTCTCTCTCTCTCTCTCTCTCTCTCTCTCTCTCTCTCTCTCTCTCTCTCTATATATATATATATATATATATATATATATATATATATATACATGCACACATACATATTGAATTTCTGACATTTTATCACGCGTAGCGTGTTTTTAAATATATGAAAATTGTTAACAAGCACAGACTTTGTATCCTTATGTGTGGAGGTATTTAGTTATAATAGTTTGTTTAGCAGAATTGTATAAAATCTGTTTGACAAAGTGATGATAACAAAACATGAACATGGCTCAGTTTGAGCGGATTGAATTAACTTTTTCATGAGACTGAGTTTTGATTCTGAAATTATGATTCAAGTTCCGTATTGAAAATGTGTGCGTGCATTTGCCGTAAACATTTACTATACTTCACAAGAGAGCTTTGCAGTGACATTTTATATACTTGCAATTTTGGCAGCATTGCTTACTTTTGACGGTGACATCGTTACTGACTATATTTAAGCATAATTTTAAAAGGCAAGGGATACGGCGATATTTAACGACATAGAAAGCGACAGCTGCTAAGTTTAATCAATAAAACCCTTTTAAGGACCTATTTGGACAAGATTAATAATTTATTAAGCAGAGTTTTACTCCTATTAAGACGAGGGTAATTTTGGACAATGTATCTGATTTGACGATCTGTTCGCAAGTAGGGGCTATTTTAATGAGGCACGTGGAATCATTGTTTATTATTCCTGCTATCTGAGTGTATTGAAAATAAACATGGGCTATTTGATTTAGAGAACTCGAGAAACTCTCTAGGAACATCAATACTGTGGATTTATCGTTGTGATTTAGTGCCTTTGTGCCTATCAAAATCAAGAACTATAGCTTGATTTGACAGAAACGACACTAAAGCGAAAGAAAATTCCGCTGCAGTGTTAATGTTGCAAGTCTGCTCACGAATGCACGATGAAAGTAGATACATTGATTTACTACAAGTTCGTTTAAAGTTTTCGTTCACGTTGTAATTATCAAAGTAAGCCTTGTCTAGCTTTCACATAAAGGGAATCCGTTTCGTAATGCACTCGTCAGACGCCTCTGAACGATTTGGTATAATCTTAAACTATGACGCAACTATGTTAGTTGTAATAACTCATTATATTGCTCTTACGTCATTATCAATGTTCAATCGATCAGAACAAATCCTGTTTGTATTTGCTTACTGATTCGAAGAGATATTTTTTTATTTTTATCCCATAGATCTTCTGACTTTGACAATGAAAGAGGTATTCTGACTTTGACAATGAAAGAGGACTTCTGACTCTGACAATGAAAGAGGTCTTCTGACTTTGACAATGAAAGAGATCTTCTGACTTTGACAATGAAAGAGGTCTTCTGACTTTGACAGGGAAAGAGGTCGTCGGACTTTGACAATGAAAGAGGTCTTCTGACTTTGACAATGAAAGAGCTCGTCTGACTTTGACAATGAAAGAGGTCTTCTGACTTTGACAATGAATGAGGACTTTTGATTTAACATTTAGAAATACCGTACATATTTATAGCCAACACACACACACACAAACAACACCCCCCCCCACCACCACCACCAACAAACAAACAAACAAGAGGAAAACAAAACAGGTTTAGATTTATTACCAAGCTCTGTAGATACTAGCTTTAAAATGAAGA
>JAECUM010088862.1:0-11996 GCA_016617855.1 Megalonaias nervosa | reverse complement strand
TAAAGAAAAAATTTGTATAGAGATGTCCATTATAGTAGTTAGACTGTAAATAACATAAAGATTACGTGATCATTAGTGAATATTATATAAAATGTACGAAATGAGTTAAATAATACCATATGCCACGATCTGCTTAATTTATTTAATTTATTATTTGTTTAGTAAATTTCATATCAGATGTACAAGAGTTTTAAATTCTATTTACACCATAACGTCAAGGACTTTGCATAACTCATTGACCTCGACTGAAATCAAGTTGGTTACTTATTCCCGATTCAACTATCTTCACATACATTTGAATACTTATTCCTTATTCACACCGAGATTTCTATTTATTCATTATTCCCAATTCAATATGCAATTGGTTACCACTTAGTTAATGCAGATGAAAGCTCTTTAGGGCATGCATTGGTGTAATTCTAATCCGAGTGGTGAAATACGATCGTTCTTTTGGTACCAGCTATAGAAACCTGAATACAAGCAGATGACAGACTATATGTAGGAATGGTTTAGGATATTGATAGTTATACAGGTTTAGTAATTTGATATAGGATTAATTAGTTGTGTTAGGCATTTGGGTCGTGTCTTGTGATGCATAGGGCGCAGTATTAGTGTTTGGGTTCGAAAAGCTTACTAATGACTCAAGTAAAACGGAAACCCCAAAAAACCATACGTGTGAAATTGGAGATTTCTCTTGCGTGGTCGTTATGTCCTTAGAGGAGAATTATGTGGAGTATTTATGAGTTTAAGAAGCCTTCAGCTGACTTCGTTGTCTTGTAGTCCTTGGAACTGGGGAACTTAGCATACTTGTAGCCGATTTCCAGAAATTGGGGTTACATAAAGGGGAGTGGAGGGCGAGTAAAACACGTGCCGTTGTACAGTTGGGCCATTACGTCCCCTTGTTAGAGTTTTGATATGGACCCTTCTTTAATATTTTGTCTTTAGGGGATAGAGTGCATCCACGAAGAACGTCCTGACGAATTTCGTCGAGAGGTAAGAGCGAAATAAAAGATGTCCGATGGGTACCGGATGTGAAAGACACTTAATTATTAATCGATTGTATCAATAGTTTGTATTAATGGAACCTCTACTTAGAGGATATTGATTAAAACGCCTCTTGGACATTATCTAGCTAATTTCCCGTTCTAATAGTAGGAAAATTCAGAAGAAAATCCGTCCAGCCAATTTTGAGAAATTCGCGGCTAGAGAAAGGAGGTCGAGTACAACACGTTCCGTCAGAAGATGACATCCTACCTAATCATACCTAATCAGTTGGGCCATTACGTCCCCACTTAAGAGTTTTGACATGGACTCGTCTTTGATCTTGTATCTCTAACGGAGAGATCCATCCACAATGGAGGCCCTGACGAATTTTCATCAAGAGAAAACAAGGAAATAAAGGGTGTCCGATGGGTACCGGTTATGAAAAACATGCAGATGTTAATAGATTGAATCATTAGTATTTACTCATTGTACTCCAACTATTAGTATTTTTATTTCAATGTCTCTCAGACAATTGCTAACTAGGGACCCGTTTTAGCAGTAATTAAGGTTTGAAGAAAATTTGTCGAGCCAATTTCGAGAAACTAGCTGCTGGATAAAGGAAGTCCTAATGTATTTCGTTGAGTGGAAACAGCAAAATAAAGGGCAAACTATGGGTCCCGTGTATGACATAGACGCAAATGTTAATAGATTGTATCACTAGTTAGTACGAAGAGTACTCCAACTTAGAGAATTTTAATTTCAACGTCTTTTGGTCAGTATTTAAACGGGGACCCGTTCTAACAATAGGAAATGATTGAAGAAAATTCGTCGAGCCGATTTTGAGAAATTTTCGGTTAGATAAACGAAGTCGAGTACAACGCATGCAGTCAGGAGATGACATCATACTTACAATGTTGGGCCATAAGTCTTCTCTTATTAGTTTTGACATGGACCATTCTTTGATAATTTATCTGTAGGGGAAGCTGAACCACTTTCACACCACAAGTCTCAGGAAAATCATCAACATCAAGTGGCAGGGCAAGGTTCCAGACACCGAGGTACTAGCCCAAGCAGGTCTCCCCAGCATCCACACCATCCTGATGCAGTCCCAGCTACGCTGGGCGGGACATGTTGTACGCATGCCAGACCACCGGCTGCCTAAGAGACTCTTCTATGGCGAGCTACAGCAAGGACAGCGATCCCACGGAGGTCAGAAGAAACGCTTCAAAGACAATTTGAAAGCTGCATTGAAAGCGTTCAACAGAAACCCTGATTCATGGGAGCAAACAGCCAGCGATTGAGCCACTTGGCGTTCCTAAGTGCACAAAGGCTCCAAGTTGTGTGAATCTAGCAGGACAACAGCTGCAGAGATGAAGAGGCAAGCCAGAAATGCGCGTGCCATCCACCCTCCTGGAGATGTTCCACTTATCCCTTGACCCTTCTGCAACCGAATTTTTCGTACAAGGATTGGCCTCATCAGCCACCTGCGCACGCACAGAACAGAACCAGCCCCTCCAACCCTCGAATGACTAGAGTGGTCTTCGTGGACTCGACAGACGATCTACATCTGTAGGGGATAGAGTCCATCCACGACGGGAGTCCTGACGAATTTCGTCGAGAGGTAGGAACGAAATAAGGGGTGACCGATGGGTAACGGATATGAAAAACACGCAAATGTTAATAGATTGTATCACTAGTTTGTACTGATTCAACTCCAACATAGAGGATTTTGATTTGAACGTCTCGTGAACAGTATCTAACTATGGATCAGTTCTAACAGCTGGAAAGTTTTGAAGAAAATTCATGGAGCCGATTTCGAGAAATTAGCGGCTAGATGAAAGAAGTCGAGCAGAATACATGACTTAATATTATATCGTACGTTTACTATTGGACCATTACGTCACCTCATTCTACTGTTTTGACATGGGAACTTCTTTATATTCTATCTGTAGGGGATAGAGTCCACCTATGAAATATATCTTGACGAATTTCGTAGAGAGGAAGCAGCGAAATAAATGGCACATTAGATGTACCCGGTATGAAAAACATGCAAATATATATAGATGGTATCAATAGTTTTTACTAACTGGACCCCAACTTAGACGATTTTTATTTCAAATGCTCTTGGATAGCATCTAATTAGGGATCCGTTCTAAAAGTAGTAAAAGTTAGAAGAAATTTGGTCGAGCTAGATAAAGGAGGTTAAGTACAATACATGCCGGAAGAAGATTATATCTGACGTATTCACTTGGGCTATTAAGTACTCCCTTAAGAGCTTTGACATGGGCCCTTTCTTCGATATTTTATCTCTAGGTGATAGAGTCCATCCACGATGAAAGTCCTGACGAATTTCCTCTAGAGGAAACAAGGAAATTAGGGGCATCCTATGGGTACTGGGTATGAAGAAACCCGCAAATCTTAATATATTTGTATCAACAGTTTGTACTAATTGAATTTGTACTTAGAGGATTTTGATTTTAACGCCTCTTGGATATTATTTATTTAGGGGCCCGTTCTTACAGTACGAAAAATTTGAGGAAAATTCGTCGAGTCCATTTCGAGATATTCGCGGCTAGATATATGAGGTCGGGGACAAAAAATGCCGTTAGAAGATTATATCTTATGAACACAGTTTTGGGCCATTACGTCCCCTCTTTAGAGTTTTGACATGGACTCTTATATAATATTCTATCTTTAGGGGATAGAATGCATCTACGAAGGCAGTCCTGACGATTTCGTTGAGAGGAGTCAGCGATATAAGTAGGAAAGGGCTATATGTACTGGGTTTATTAACGCAAAAGTTAATTGATTGTATCAATAGTCTAAGAATTGTACTCCAATTTAGAAGATTTTGATTTCAACGTCTCTTGTACAGTATCTAAATCGGGACCTGGTCTAACATAATGAAATATTTGAAGAAAATTCGTCAAGCCGATTTCGAGATTTTTGCGGTAGAGACAGGAGTTCGAGTGATATGTTTTCTCTAGAGGATAAAGTCAACCGACGAAGGAAGTCCTGACGAATTTCGTCGAGAGGAAAGAGCGAAATAAGGGGTGCCTAATGCGCGTCGAGCATGAACAACACAAACATGTTAATATATTGTTTTTATAATTTGTACTAATTGTACTAATACATAGAGGATTTTGATTTTAGCATCTTTTGGACAGTATCTAAATAGGTACCCGTCCTAACAATAAGAAAACTTTCATACAGAATCCGCGAGCCGATTTCGAGATATTAGCGGCTAGGTGAAGTTATGGTTTAATACATGCCGTAAGAAGATTATACTTTACGTTTACTTTTTGGCCAATGTGTCCATCCATTCTAGAGTTATACATAGAACCTTCTTTGATATCGTATCTCTAGTGTATAGAGTCCACCCATGAAGGAAGTCCTGGCGAACTTTGTCAACAGTAATCAGTGAGATAAGGGGCACTCTATGATTGCAGGGTATGAAAAGCAAGAAAATGTTAATAGATTGTATCAACAGTCTATACTAATTGTACTCCTTAGCGGAGTTTGATTTCAACTTCTCTTGGATATTACGAAAGTAGTGATCCTTTTTAACAGTAGGAAACATTAGAAGAAAAAATGTCCAAACTATTTCTAGGAAATCGCGGCTAGATAAAGAAATTAGAGCTCTATACATGCTGCAAGAATATATCTTACGTTTCCATTTGAGCTATTACGTCCCCTCTCTATTCAATTTTTACATGGACCTTTTAACTCGTGAGTATAAAGTCCACTAACGAAGGAAGTCCTGACATTTCGTCGAGAGAAAGCAGCGAAACAAGGTGCGTCCTATGTGTATCGGGTCGGTGCGAACAATACGAAAATGTTAAAATGTTAATAGATTGTATCAATAAATTGTTCTAATTGTACTCTTGCCCATAGAAATTTAATTTCAACGTCTTTTAGACAGTATCTAATGAGGGGACCGTCCTAGCAATATGAAAAGTTTTTTTAAAAAGTCGTTTAGCCGATTTCGAGAAATTCGCGGCTGGATAAAGGGTTCGGGTCAAACACATGCCGTAAGAAGATTATGTCTAACGTATAATGTTGGGATATTGCCTCCCCTCCTTCAAGAGTTTCGACATGGAGCCTTCAGTGACATTTCAGCTCTACTGGACCTAGGAAACAAGTCTTGACGAATGACAAGGAGAGGAATCATCCAATAAAGAGCATCCTAAGGGCACCGGGTATGAAATACATGCACAATATAGATCTATTGGACCAATACTTTGAACTAATTCAACACAGATTTAGGGGTTTTTGATTTGAACGCCTCCTGGAAAGTATTTAGCTAGGGATGTATACAGCAGTAGAGAAGTTTGAAGAAATTTCGTCGAGCCAATTTGGAGAAACTCGCTCTTAGATAAAGGGGTTTCGGTGCAACACGGAGATTATATCTTGTGTACACACATGGCTATTACGTTCCGTCTTAAACGAGCTTTGACATGGACCTTTCTTTGAGTATTTATATCTAGTAGATAGAGTCGGCCTGCGAAGGGGTACCCTATGGGTACAGGGTATGAAAGATGCGCACAAGGATCGTCCAAGAAACGTGGGCATCTTTCGACAATACATATTTTAACTGAAAATATCTGTTCTGTCACCATTTCGCACTGTCCCTCTCTGTATGTGTCGATCTTCATCGAGTAACGACGCGTGACCACAACCTTGCAGACGATACAGTTAGCTCACAGTCGGCGACACTGCGACCAAGTCAACGAGACAATCGTCGACTCTGCAACCCATCGCGACACAGTCTACGTCTTCGCCTCTGTCGTTGACTCTGCGACCAAGTCTGCGACCCAATCGGTGACTCTGCGACACATTCAGCAACACAGTTGACGAATCTGCGACCCATTCGACGACCTGGCGACCACACGACACCCAGTAGACGAATCTGCGACTCATAGACGAACCAGTCAGCGATTCTGCGACTTACTCAGGCTCACAGTCGGTAACTCTGAGACACAGTCAGCGACAAAGTCGACGACTCTGAAACCCAGTCGGCGTCTCTGCGACACAGTCATTAACCCAGTCTGCTACTCGGCGACCAAGTCAGAGACTCAGCGACCCAGCCAGCGATACAGTCTGCGACTAAGCGACCCAGACGACGATTCGACGACCCAGTGTTAGACCCAGTCGGCGCTCTGTGACCGAGACAGCGACCCAGTCGACGAACGGGCGATCCAGACGACGATCCAGTCGACGATCCAGGGACTCAGTTGACGACACAATCGTTGACCACAGGCGACTCAGTCGGCAACCCAGTCGGCGACAAGAAGTCAGGAATAAGACGGTATTCCAATGGGGTAGAAATCTGTTGCACTATGGAGCGCCAGTCCTCAGACAGATTCAGTGGGGTATAACACCAGATACAAAGACCTATCATAAAGAACCCGAGATAGCGAGACTCGGGGTAGTGTAGCCGAGGGAGTTTCAGCTACAATAATTGACCCAATTAAAAATCTACACAGAAGGATTTTATTTCAACTCCTCCTCGGCGGTTTCTAGGTAGGTATGTGTTCCAATAGTAGAAAATTCAATGAGCCGATTGCGAGAAATTTGCGGCTATATCAAGGGGGTCGGGTGCAACACATGCTGTGAGAAGATTTTACCGTACGTATACAGTTGGAATATTACGAGCCCCATTTAAAGAGTTTTGACATGGACATTTCAATAACATTTCATCTCTGTGGGATAGAGACGACCCACTAAAGACGTACTGACGAATTTCGAGGAGAGGAATCATCCAAGTAAGGGGCATCCTAAGGATACCGAGTATGAAAAACACGCAAATGTGGATCGAATTGAGTAATAACTTGAACTAATTTGACACATTAGGGTCATTACCTCCCCTCTTTACAGAGTTTTGACATGGATCCTTATTTGACATTTATCTCTAGGGGATGGAGTCAACCCACAATGGAGTCAACCCACGATGGAAGTCCTAATGAATTTCGTGAAGAAGAATCTGCGAAATAAGGGTCTCCCTACTGGCGCAGGTGTGATAAACACGCAGAATGAGCATCGATTATGTCAGTATATTTTTACTAACTGAACTCCGACTTAGGGACTTTTTATTTCAACTCCTCTTGGAAATGTCCAGCTAGGTATGTGTTCCAACTGTAGGAAAAATTTGAAGAATATTTGTTGAGCAGATTTCGCGATATTGTCGCCTAGATACAGGGGTTGGGTACAACGCAAGCCGTAAAAAGATTATTACAGATTTTTGACATGGACCCTTCTTTGACATTCTATCTCTAGGGGTCAGCGTCGACCCACAATGAATTTCTTCGAGATGATGAATTAAGGGGCACCCAATGAGTACCGCGTTTGAAAAACACGATCACTGTACATCTAATATATCAATAATTTGTAGTAATTTGACCACTACTTAGAGGATTTTGATTGGACAGTAGCTAGTCCTGGATCTGTTAAAACAGTAGGAAAACATAAAAAATAATTCGTCGAGCTAATTTCGAGAAATTCACGGCTAGATAAATGTGGCCAAGTATGGCACATGCTGTGATAATATTATATGTTACGTAAACAGTTGCACCGTTACCTTCCCTCTTTAAGCATCTTTGACATGGGGCCTTCTTTGACATTTTATAGCTATGGAATAGAGTCTACCTACGAAGGATGTCGTGGCGAATTTTATCGAGAGGAATCAGCGAAATAAGTGACGCCCTATCGGTACCATATATTAAAAACACACCTTGTGCATCGATTATCGCATTACATTGTACTAACTGTATCCCTACCGAGAAGATTTTGATTGCAGCGTCTCTTGGACATTATATAGTTAGGGACCCGTTCTAACAGCAGAAAACGTTTAAGTAGAATTCGTCTAGCCGATTTGGAGAAATCCGGAGTTCAATACATGGTAGTTATAACAAGACCCACAAGGAGATTACCTCTTCTATCCTTATCTGGATCCTACGGTTCTCGCCTAAATAACTTCGTGATAGATCTTTCTTTTGAAAGATTGTACATTTGGATATGTTTGACTCCTACAAGATGTATTGGGTCCAACAACATAGACATAACATAAAATCTTCATATGGCATGTGTTTTACCCGCCCCTAGCAGCAAATATCTTGAAATCAGCTAGACAAAGCTTCTTCAAACATTTTCTACAGTTGGAACAGATCCTTCTCTAGATGCTCACCAAGAAGTGTTGAAATCAAAATACTCTAAGTTGGGGTTCCATTAGTGCAAACAAACAGATATAATCTATCAAAATTGGGCGTGTTTTCGATACCCGTTACCCACAGTGTGCTCCTTATTCTCGTTGATTCCTCTCGCAAAATTCGTCAGGGCTTCCTTCGTAGGCGGACTCTATCTCCTAGAGATAAAATATCAGTGAAGGGTTCACGTCAAAACTGTATATCGTGTGGACGTAATGGCCCAAAATTAAACGTAAGATATGATCTTACGGCATGTGTTCTGCTCGACTTCCTTTAAGTAGTCGCGAGTTTCTCGAAATAGGCTGGACGAATTTTCTTTAAACTTCTACTGTTAGCAAGGGGCCTTATTTCGATACTGTATAAGATGCGTTGAAATCAAAATCGTCTAAGTAAGGGTTCCATGAGTACAAACTATTGATACAGTTTATTAACATGGACGTGTTTTTCATACCAGGATAGTACATAAGTCCCCCCTTATTTCGCTGTTTACGCCACAACTTCACAACTGCATGGTTTCTCCTTATTGCATTTCCGTAACGAAGCGGTAGTATTTTCACGCCTTGAAAATATACAACTCAAACGCAAAATACAATGAACTATTTTACCTGCGCTACCTCAATCCAGTCAAATCATGCTTTTAAGCCTCACTTTGCCTGTAACCTTTCACCATATCTACCATCTTAGCAACAACACAAGGCGTCCCTTCTCAATTACTCTGGTGTACAATTTACCTGTCACCCATCTCGAATACTGCACAGGACTAACATAAGCGTTGCACACAGTTAGGTTTTTTTAATAGGGACTATTCAGTTCCAGGAACATTTATGGGACTGTGACCTGAACTCACTATAAAATTATACCATGCCATCCTGGGTTTTCAACAACACTGCAATCTGTGACGTTTGCCCCTAGCAAATGGCTAATTAGTCGGGCTGAGGACTCCGACTTCCCAAAATCAAGCAAGTGATCACTAAAATCTATGAAATCCTTAAAATGGAGAACTATATGCAAATGGCGGATATTCCAAATTTAATACAATATCAAAGATGGGTCTATGTAAAAACTGTATAAAGAGGTGACGTATTAGCCCAAATGTAAACGTAATATAAAGTCTTACGTCATGTGTTGTTCTCGACTAACTTTATCTAGCCGAGAATTTCTCGAAATTTGCTTGAAGTATTTTCTTCCACTTTTACTACTGTTTTTTAGATACTTTCCAAGAGGCTTTTTAATCAAAATCCTCTTTGTAGAGGTTCAATTAGTGCAAAATTTTGATAAAATCTATCAACATTTTAGTGTTTTTCATACCCGGTACCTATCGTTGTTTCCTATCGACGATATTCGTCAGGATTTCCTTCGTGGGTAGACTCTATCGCACAGAGATAAAATATGAAAGACGGCCCATTGTCAGGACTCTTTAAAGAGTAAACGTAGAGGCCCAACTATATACACGAGGTATAATCTATTGATCGCTTGCTTTGTACCCGACCTCTTTCATCTAACCGCGAATTCGTCGAAATCGTCGCGACGAGTTTTCATCTAAGGTTTGCTACTGTTGGGATCGGTTACTCGTTACGGACTTTCAAACAGGGGTTGAAATCAAATTTCTTTGAGTTAGGGTTCAAGCATCGCAAAGTTTGGCTGCGATCTGTTCATAGATTGTAACGATTTTAAATACTGCTGGTATCCGTAAAGACCCTCTTAGTTTTCCGCTTGCATTAGACAAACACCGTCAAAAATGCTTTTGGGAGTCAAATATATCTCTGTTTAGAAGATATCGTACAATAATAAATGTCAAACTCATTTTAATGGTGAACTGTCGGAACCAGATATGGACTGAAAAGAGGTAATCTGCTAATGGACTTTGTTACAACTGTCATATATTAATCTCCGGATTCCAAGAAATCGGGTAGACGAATTTTCTTTACACTTTTCCTACAGTTGGAAGAGATCCCTAACTATATATTGTCCAAGAGGCGTTGCAATCAATATCTTCTAGTTATGGGTTCAATAATTACAATCTACACAATCCATCCAAATTGTGCGTCTTTTTCATACCCTTTGCCCATAGGTTGCCCCTTTTTTTCGCTGATTCCTCTCGATGAGATTCGACAGGACTTCTTTCGTGGCTCGACACTATCCCCTAGAGATAAAATGTCAGAGAAAGGTCCATGTTAAAACTCTTTAAAGAGGAGAAGTATTGGTCCACCTGTATAACTAAGATATCATCTTCTTGCGGCATGTGTTGTACTCCCCTGCCCCCTTTATGTAGCCCCAATTTCTGGAAATCGGTTAAACGAATTTTTTAATGACTTTGGCTTCTATTGGAACAGATTCCTGAATAGAAACTGTCCATCAGATGTTGCAATCAAAATCTTTTAGAAACGGGTTTAATTCGTACTAAGTACCGATAGATTTGATCCTTACTGAGCGTGTTTCATACACTTATCCGTATGCTTGTTTACCCCGTTCCAAGGACTTCAAGACAACCGTCGATGTCAACTGAAGGCTTCCTAAACCCGTAGATACTTTAAATAATTCTTATCTAAATGTACTAAGACCACAAAAGAGAAATCTCCCATTTCACACCTGTGTGTTTTTTTGTGGTTTCACGTTTACTTGAATCATTAGTAAGCTTGTCGAATCCGAATACTAATAGTTCGCGCCAGACACAACAGGACACGACCCAAACACCTAACACAACTAGTTAATTCTATCTCAAGTTAATAATTATATATACCCATCAATATCCCCTTCCTATACATAGTCAGTGATTTGTCTCTAGTCAGCTTTATATAGCTGGCACCAAAGAAAACTCTTATTTCTCTAACTGGGTTAGAACAACACCAATGTATGCCCTAAATGGCTTTTAATCTTCAATCAGTAAGTTATAACCAATTACTTATTGAACCGTGAATAAAGAATGAATAGCCAACTGGATGTGAATAAGGAAGATGTAACCCAAAGTAGGTAGAAATAGTTGAATCGGGAATAAGTAACTGGTTACTTATTCTTTATTCAATCAGTAACTGGTTACTTATTCCTCATTCAATCGGGAATAAGGAATAAGGAATAAGTAACCAACTTCATCAATTTGACCTTGCTATGTGACGCTGCTAAGTGTTACAACACAGTGGGTAAAGATTTGTATAATATGGCGTCTTGATAGCAATAAACGCGAATCTATGTAGTATAAAGAGAATCTTAAATGAGTAATGTTTTAAAATTGAATTTATGAAACTAATTGAATAGTGTCCAGTTCTGGCGATCAAAATCTGAACATTATTCAATGAGTTTCATAAATCATCACCCACTTGAGATTCTGTTTGTGATACAGTTTTTATCGTAATGGAAATAGTTTAGAGAGAAAGAAGAAGACACAATTTTATATTGGCTCATGATCTGAGTTTGTCGTTTGTTTCGTGAATACAGATTTGTCCCAGACACTAGCTGAATTAATAATTTGCAGTTCTATGACTAGTAGCATTTAGATTTGCTTACACATTACAATTCAAAGATCAGCTGGCCTTTCAAATCAATATGACATTTGCCACAGCCATCAACATTTTTCAACCCCGATGAAACTTCCTGTGTGATGTCGCATAGTTGATTCTGGTTAGGTTCGTCAAGCCGATTTTGAACAAATATAAACAATATTTTTACCGAAAGTGTGTTAATTTCCATACTAAGCATTCCAGTTCATAGATATTCAAGTGAAGAGAGGGTTACTGGACGCAGAAGTACAAGACTTACTGCATAGTATTTGTGAGCGGATATTTGAATTATTTGACCTAGTACAATACAGTATAT
>JAECUM010088742.1:0-16018 GCA_016617855.1 Megalonaias nervosa | reverse complement strand
ATATATATCTATTGCAATGTAACTGACAAGTTAAAATATGAATATATAGTTCCTGCTGTGAAAATTATTTGATTGAAATATTCATGTTATATCACGGATTACAAAATGGAAATAATGCACTCTAACGGAGATAGACTGATTACAGAAACTGTGGACCATTAAGTAAAAGAAGATTGCGATATATGTAATCATTCATAAAGGTGATGATATGTGTACTTTGGGGAGATCACAAAGTATGAAAATTACCGAACATTAAGATTTATGAACTGTACTCGACTTCTCTTTATTTTTTCTCCTTGCGCGCGCGATAATGACCGGGACTAATATGAACTTCTTTTAGCATCAGGCAAGTAGATTTCGAAAACTCTAATAATAATAATACGAGGGTCTATTATTCTGCTTCAAATTGAGGACTTGTACTGGTAATTGATGACGAGATTTACAACTATAACCATTGTGCTAGATGGGCGAGGGGGAGAGCATAAAATCAGATTCAGTTATTTTTTATTCCTACTTTTTGAACTGCTGACATCATCTCTATTCAATTTTTAACATGCAATATATTGCAATGAAACAGTTTTAGATTACATATCGTAACAAGTTCATGATCCCTCCTCCAAGAAGATCAAACTAATAGGACCAAAGCAACACTGTTGTGTTCCTATTAGACATCAGATCAGCACCATATTTGGTTAGAGTGATGCATTGTTACAGTGGTATTTTGCAATAAAAGCAAAACTGGTGGTGGTTTGTCCTTGTAGATATTATACAGGTGGTACAATGCAAGGATTTATTCTCTTAATATAAATGTCGGAAGTAGCCGAAACTCTAGATACCGGTGAGATATAAAAGCGCAACTTTAAAAAACATGTAACAACGCTTGTGATGTATATTTAATTTATATTTTGTTGCCTTTTATCCATGATAAATTGTCACGTATATCTAAATTGTAAGATTGACTTTGGTCAGTAATTGAGTTTAATGCCTACCTGACAAAACTCTTTGTGTTGTGTAAACAATATCATTGTCACGTTTGCTATGCCCCAGCTATAAAGTCATGTATAAGCAAACTATAATCGTCTTGTCTTGAATATTACCGCGGCTTTGTGTTTGATCTCAAAACATTGCCGCGGGGCGAGTGTTAAACTCATACCCTAGGTTGCCTGACCGGCCAGAGACCGGAATCTTGAATCGGTACAGGCGATAGATCGCACCACTTCACACCTATGTGTTACTGCTTAGTCCTAAGGTCAGAGGGAAGCCTTCGGAGTGAGCGGGGCGTGTTCTCATCCGTCCCCACGTTGACAGTCAGCGAGAGGGACAGTGTCCGCTAAGTTTGATTGGATCAGTTCATAGCGATATCCAATCGGAATTGAGACTGAGGGTATGATTACATTGCAGGCCGAATAATAACTTTCAGACCTCTAAGTGAAATTTTAGATTCGCCTAGGCAGATTGGTGTGCAATAGGGTTACTCCGAGAGAAGCCACTCGTAATTTGGTGGTAAAACTTAGAGGTAGATTCTAAGGAAAGACAAAGCTTCGAAAAGGAAGCTTTTAATGGGACAGAACTCCCGGCTCCGTTGAGTCCCGAGTCTTCAAGAAGTGGAGACGCAATTGAGACTAGCCGAACAGTCGAAGTCGACAGAAGTCTATTCGGTGGAGAGAAGGTGGAGAGAGTGTGGAGGAGAAGGATATAGAATCTGGAGGAGAAAGTGGAATAGGAGGAGTATAGAGCAGTCGAGGAGGAGGAAAAGGAATTTGGAGATAGTCGGGGAGAAATAGGAGAAGGAATTGGGAGAAATTGGAGAGAGAAGAATACCACCGTAAAATACAAGGACGGGTGGACATCAATCTCAGTGATGCAGTAGGCTATTAAAGGGTCGAGTGGAAGGAGTGTAATTGGAATTTTGAATCGTTTGGCTTTTGAATTGTTATTAAATTGTTATTCATTGAATATCACCCTTTTTTGTATATTTAACCATCTAACTGTCGGCATTGCTGACTGGGAGCTCGGAGCTTTACATCTATATTTCACTAAATTTAACTTCCAACAAAATCGAGCCTGGATGGGACTTCTACAATAGTTTAAATGAAATATTGGGAGGAACCCACTCCACCATTACAAATCCCCAGAATAATACATAGCTAATATTTCTCTATTGATTTTAAATTATATATTAAGATCATTATTACTGGAGGTAAATATATTTACTTGAATTTGAATTTAGGACACTGGTGTTCCTCATGGGAATTCCAAGTGTACCTGCTGCATTACATTTTCTTAACTGAAGTTTTAGTAAGAGACCTGACCTTGTTTAAAACTTAAAATATTCTCTAAATAAACTTCAACTTACTTTTTTTATTTATTTTTGGGGTTTCTTTAACAATGGGAGAAGTAAACAGAATTTCGTTATTGCATATGATGTCTTAACATCAATTTCTGAGGATTCAATTTTGGTTGTGTTCCAGTTAATATTGCATTTCTTTAAATTATTCACTGAAATATGCTCATTATTACTTCTTGAACTAAATCACTATTTTGGAATTGTACTGAATTCATTCAGGGACGTTTTGGATTATATCACCATGATACAGGAAGACTGTTGGCATATTAGCACATTCGAGGCTACTGACATATCATCAAGTTCAATATTGAAATTTGTACGGATCACTACTGGAATTCATTTGAAGAAGAGAAAGACAAATGCAATTGCAGTAAGAGTTGCTGAAAGAGTTAAGAGAGAGAGAGAGAGAGAGAGAGAGAGAGAGAGAGAGAGAGAGAGAAGATATGCAAATGGAGTGTGTGTGTGTGTGTGTGTGTGTGTGTGTGTGTGTGTGTGTGATTTGGATATTTATTGTAGCTTTAAATAATTTTCAGTCATATCGCTACGATGTCTGCAGCACTGCAGTATATAGAGATGTCTAGCACTAGGGCATCATGCCGCCGTCCCACCAAGTCACATTATCGGAACATCAGGCCAACCAGTCTCAACACTAACCTCTTAATGCTGAGCACCTAACGAGGCAGCTGTTAGTACCATTTTTATGTCTTTGGTATGACTTGGCCGGGGTTGGAACCAGTGACATCCCGCATCCGGGATGGATGATTTAGCCACTAGGCCACTGTAGTGGTTGATAGGCAAATGGAAATAAAAAAGAAGAGATGGAAATACAGAGAGAAAAAGGCGAAATGCAATTTACATTACAGATTAGAACTGACAAGTGAAAAGCAGCCCCACCCTTGACATACAAACTCATGTTTTGATGCTATCATAAATAATAGGTTAGTACCAATTTTTAGCGAAGAAGAAGTAGATCAATATGGCCAAGAGAGCGTTGGATATATTTTTACAAAGTGTACTTATGGGTAAAGCTAATAGAATCTACACTTCGTGGTCATTACATGATGTGGTTAAGGAATGTATCTTGAGGGGTTATGAGTTGGTACCTGACGTATATCAACACAAGTTAGGAATTTCAAAATGGAAACTGGACAGACCCATGTCGAATTTGCAAGAGAAAAAGAACAAATACTGGATCGGTGGTACTTGGTCAAAAAAGGTTGATCAAGATTAACATAACTTCAGACAGCTTATATTAGTTGAAATGTTCAAATATTGTGCCCATAGTGACGACAAGACCTAGAGTGGCGAGTAAAAGGTTGAAACGCTAGATAATGATGCTTATACAGCTGATGATTATTCCATGAATCAAAAGTGTCTTTTGTCTTTAAGTTTTCCTCTCAGCAATTTTTCTGGTAAAGATCATCTCATTCTCGTATCAGTACTCGCAAGTCTGAGTCTGGCACTTTTAGATATTATAATTATGGCACGACCGATAAGGAATCTTTATCTTGACCCATGTGCACTTATTGCAACAAGAAAGTGCATGCTATTTCTGATTGCTACAGATTGAAAAAAAAGCAACATGATAAAAATAGAGTTTCTAAATGCTCTTATGTTAAGAGGTCAAGGTCACAGTCATGTATTGAAAGCAGTAAATTTGTTGGATCAAAAAAAATCAGTCTGATTATATTACTGAGAATTATATGCCATTCATGTTGAAAGGTTCTATATGACCTGTGGGCAGTTCTGCTAAGCCCAACCGCATTAAAATATTAAGGTACACGGGAGCTTCTCCGAGTCTTTTATTATCTGGTACATTGCGTGTATCTGAGAAAAAATCTAGTTAGAGTGTTCTTATTCAGAATCTAAAGTCCGGCTTTATTTTTCCTTCCAGTGTAGTGAACTCATGACCAATGATCCACCTACTGAGCTGCTATGGCCACCTACCTAATAATGTCTGAAACCAAAGTATTAAAAATACATAACAGCAGTAAGCTGAGAATAAAAAGATTAAATGATTAAATTGCATTATAATTTAATTAAGCCATCCAGATAAGCATGTATGAATATGACACATATTTCACTGCATACAGTAAATGACTATAATCATCGTCGCCACAAAAATGTTTAATATAAAAGATGCAACCCAAAGAAATTAATTTCAGTCAATTTGTATGTCATTATTGAATAAATGCAAGAAGCTGGCCACAGGCTGCATGTTGAGTCCACTCATGAACAATATTCAAAATGTTGGTTACAATGGTATTAAAATGAAAGAAAGTAAAAACAAAACTGCAACATTGAGGGTAATCAAGGGGGTTGACAGCTGAACGAAATTACATCGACTACCATCTAAGGTGGAGGAGTCTTGACAAAATATGGCATCACAGGAAGACATATGCAATACTACTGCATTGTTACATGAAAACGTCATCTTAGTTATCTTTACTGTCTGCATGAACAATCTCTATTGTAATCAGACAAGGTAGTTCCTTTCAAACCTGATGAAACGTCAAACTGTCTGTTTGTTTTTGGAAGGAACCTTAAGCAAGACAATTTCCTTTGTAAAGTGTAAATGTATTGATTAATTCAAATAATTTCATCTTTACTTATTCAGAGAAAGAAGCAAACAAAATTTAAGTTATCTGTGCTATAATTGCAATTAGATTGTTTTCCCTGAAGTCCAAAAATACTTATAAAAATGAGAAGTGGGCAGCGGACCTTTGAGCACACTAAAACACATGCTAAAATACAAGACAAGAATATAGATGCGACATAATCTCGTTGACTGACATTTTAAACGTCTGACAAACAGAACAGCTGCATAAACAGACTCATTTGAAAGATGTTTAATAAGTTTTGCTTTTAGAATATTCAGACAAACTTAAGTCTGAGCAATAAAATTGTACTCCACTTGCATTCAAGGTATGCAATGTACCATTTCAAAACTGCTGTATATATATTACCTAAGTATACATGTCTCAATCTACTACGGGTAAAGAAATTAAAATGCAAACTTCTTCAAAACTAACATGAAAAATATGTACAGGATGAGCATATTTGTAAAAAGAAGCAAAATTTAAAACGCATGTTAAAAACCCGCACTCAAAATTATACTGAAGTACTCTTGACTTCAGAGACAACACTCTATTGTCTGACGGAAATATTCAAAGTTACATTTTTGAAACATGGTAATAATACTTTCAATGTTTGTTTATTGAATGACAAATATATAAGAACTACTTCAATGACAGGAAAAATATTTGCTTAACAAATATATGAAAATGTACAAATGACCAAACTATAAATCTGAACACAAATTTAAACTTTTTTGACCTGAATGCAAATATATCGAATTACTAATAAGAAATATAAGAACACACTGTAATCACAACTGGAAAATCTACCCTATTTGTCAACCTATAGGTCACTGTCAAGTTGAAGTCAAATTTTCACATTTTGTATAGTTTCCATCCTTCATCCATATAAAAGTAGATGCTGAGTATAAGACAAGAAAAGAGCAATACCTAGTAGTTTTACCACTGTTTGTTTGATATAGCATCTTGAATTTTCCATAAATTCGCAGATCAGCACCATAATGTAGCTAAAAGTACCTAATTTGTTTCACAGAAAATATTTAAAACAAATTAGCTACTTTTAGCTACCGATGACCTGAAAAGTTAATAATTTACAGATAGGTTACAATTCGCAATGCTGCGTGAAATGAACTTTAGCAACTTCCATTTTTAGGAATTTTAATAGTATGTATTTCGGATTATAGAGAAATTGCATCGCTGAAGGCTAAATGTCTTTTCCAGAGTTCTGTTTTGATGAGAGAGGCATGTGCATTCCATCGCATTTCATGCTATTTTGTACATTACTGCCCTGTTTATCTGCAGCTTTTATGAAAGAGAAAACAGTAATAAAGTAAACAGTAAATGTAAACTAATAAAATACATACCATAATCCTTCAGTTTCACATTTAAATATTCACAATATTTATATCCATATAGGCTCCATTTAGGTCAAATCCCAAAAATGACCACTGAATCATATTGTGTAATTTTTTCTTTGTATACACAATGACGTCTCCTTTCCCAACAAATAAGAGTAAGTTCATGTACACTTCCCATATTCATATGGCATATGGTTTTCATCTTTGCTCATACTAGTTGTTAGTCTGAATGACATTTCTGTCATTGAGTATAAAATGTGTCACTGGTTGAGAAACTTGCACGACTAAGCACCTGGCATTACATGGTACTGTATTCATAATACCCTATCGGTAGTCTCATTTCCCGATTTGATCTGGTCTGCCGAACATTGACCTCAAACAAAGTTTTAACTGGAATGTCTTGACTCAAGCATTAGTGTATTTAATTAGAATGTAAATAACACTGCAAAGCTGTTTTGTTCTTGAGACAATGGATTTCATAATTCAAACTAGAAGAAATTGTTGGCTCAGTGGTATCAATTGAAAATGGAATGTAGCATTGCCTTTGTACAGGAATATAATCACTATTGTCAACTAATTTAACAATACAGATTATAATTGTCCTGAAACCTCTCTCTCATATTAGGGCATATGTTATTTGATCACGAGGTGCAAGAAGAAAAATGCGATGAAATTCCTGTCTTTGTCATTGTTATTCATTTTCTAATGCACATACATGTAATCAAATTAAAACAACATATAATACTTGTACATACTGTTTTAGCGCAATTGCATCTGATGCACGTGAATTTAATATAGAAAATCACGTAGACAATTTAAGATCATTCTCATTGTCGGGTGCTAATTTATTTAGTACGCAATCTCTTTCCAAAACGATAATTATTTTACACAATTTTTTCCATACTTTTGGAGACAAATATTTTTTAATACATAACAATAAATTACACGATGAACGATAACACAATCTGAATGATATAATCCATATACATGTTGATTTGGAATATACGATGAAGCCCAGATTTGCTAATCCAAAAGTATCAACTTTTAGGCCAGCAAATATGTATCATCTGTTTGAATTTTGCAGGTAAAGGTTCTAGTTTTTTAGCTTTAACATAGCTTTAGATTTTGAATTTGTAATAGACTTTAATCTGGCTCCATGGACATTTTGCCATAATAGGTTCCTTCCTCTTTGCCTTTTCGCATGCTGCTTTTCCTGGCAGTGAAGCAGTTCTTATAAACTGTCCCAGTTATCTTTCTACATTTGCCTTCTCCACCTTAGAAAATGGTACCTTAGTCATGTTCTTCTTTTTTGCTTTCACACTTGACTTGCAGTTTTTACCTAAAAATATATATATATATATATATATATTACTTTCAGATCTTACACTCCCTAAACATCAATGCCATTTTAAACAGGAATTGTTCAACTGTTTACCATGTAAGGCCTGTTCCATTAAAACGAACAATGGACCCAGGGAAGGCACGTTTAAAGTGGTTACTCACCCAAAGATGCAATTTAAAATTGTCTTATCATTTCAATATGAACTCTGTGAAATAAAAGCACTCTGGCATATTGTTTTGAAAAAACTGCCTTCCCTGGGTACCATGTATATTTAAATGTAACAGCCCTAAATTTTAAACTCAGCATTACAACCATTTAATACATGAATTGTAGTCAGAAAAAGAAAGTAAACAAGTTTAATTGTTAACATCTATAGAAGCACATCAACTCAAAAAAGGAATAATGTGCCATTAACTCAATATGATTTAGATATTAGATGTGACATAAAATGAACTCAGTTTAATATAGTGGGATAATGTTATCACTAATTTTTTTAAAACAAACTTTAAAGTGCAGACATTAGCATTAACAGTGATTTCTTTATTATCATGTGAAAAACTTGTGATCTGTAAGAAAAATATATTTCTGCTGGTGCTCTAATGCTCTGAAATATAATTATTTTGATACAATAAAAGGTCCAGGCAATCTAGTATGATACATTTAGATTACATGTCATAATTATGTAATTTCAACTTATAGATAATACTAAGTGGATATCCATAATACATGCGCTCATTTTCCAATACGGATCATCATGGGATTTTGAAATTGGTTGTCTGTGGTAATCATGAAGAAAGGAATTCACAGCCTTAGTGGTTTTTGTGATTACATCTGGGTTTTGGGTTGTTTTGGGGTTTTTTTTCAGCATTGCGCATCAATTTATGTTAAGTGCTAAACGCCAGGGGCATCAAGTTAAAAAAAAATATCTACATAAATTCCGCTGTTATGTAAATTTAATTTGCATTGTTTGTTATTTATTTTTTTTTAATTTTGTATTTCATTACATCCTATTGTAATAACATTATATGTTGGACTTGACCTTGTCCAAAACTGAGTTCATCTTCTGCTTGACACGAATTGACATTTTTTAAATTTTATTTTGTAAACAAATAATACACAGCTAAAATATTCTCTATCTGTATGGGCTTAATATCAGGATCATTATTAACAGAAGCATATATGTTTATTTGGGTCTGGGTTTAGGTTTTGAAATTCCCTTAGTGCAATTCACATAGTCTAGGCTCTGCTTTCTAATAAAAACTAACATTTTTATTTTGTAAACATCAGGATCATTCTAGAAGATTATTGTCTATTAGGTATTAGGACTTTTTTAGATAATGCTAAAAGTGACCTGAGGTCAATTAGAGAAATATATAATCTTGTAATTGAGAGGATTTTTCAATCATGCTTTAAGATTTAGCACTTTCAAGTTGTATTATAAGTTGTGTTCAGTATTTTATTTTGGGCTGGAATCCCTTACTTCAATTACTGAATTCAAGTGATTATTTACCCTGGGAATACAAACGTGCTCTGATAAAATTCTCAGATAGAGACATTTACTGGAATTTATAGTGAATTCAAACCTGGAATGATATTACTGTGATTCAACAGAAGACTTGGAACGTTAACATTCTACACGCTACTAAAGACACATCAACACACTCAGCTTTGGATTTAATTTATTCAGGGCTTTAAATTATTAGGACTTGTGTCAGTAATTCTATGACTATTTGGGATTTAATGCATAATACCATAAGTTCCTTTTCACTTTGTATTCTAGGAAAATAAATAATTTGTTGAATATTACAAAGCTTATTGCTTTTCACTCTTTTCTGTTTACCTTAAGAGAATGGACTTGTAACACATCTCTTTCTTCTTCTTCTTCCTCTGAACCATCATCCTGATGGTTTTCAATAACATCTGTAAGAATAAATCTTCAAATATATTTCCTATTAAATAAAATATAAGAACTGGATACCTGCCAATTGTTTTCATTATCACAAATGCAATAACAAGGTAACAGACCTGCTATGTGTCTTGCTATGATCTGACCTATCAGATATGTGAAAATGTTGAACCATAATGTATATTTGCATATAGTTTCATCATCATATTTGTTAAAGCTAAGAAAACTATATATCAGATATATAAAACACATTAGACAGAAAATGTTTCGCTGTACATGACACTCTGTCTAGCTATGATACATATCTGGGTTAAATGTCAGCAAAAAGACATATTAACAGACAAAACAACACTGCAGAATAATCGGACAGACTTTGGATACCACAATGACAACATCGTCCTTCCAGCTATTTTTAATAATAAGGAGAAATATTGGATTGCAATGGGAACAAAAAATGAATGAGCAATATGCAAAATGAGGTCATCAAAATTAAAGTAATCATATTTAAACAAATTAATCGGAATTTTAACAAGCTGAATGACATTCTATACCTTAACTTTGTGCCTTACATCATTTCATTATTTCAAGGACCATTTATCAAGCGCAATGTTGATGTCTTCCAAGGAGTCAGGATGATCAGTCTTTGGTTGTATCAACAACCCATTCACGTTTTTACTATGCAACAGAAGTTAGAAGCATTATAAGAAGCTGCTACTAGGGTACCAGTCAGTCATACCATGCAGGGCATCACCCCTGATATATACTGGTGGAGGGTCCATGCACTGCCTGAACAATCACTGATCTATAGCATAACCTATCGGCAATCAACAACAAGGGCAAGTTTTCAAGAATATCTTATACCAGACAGCCCATATGATAAAACTGCTCAGATTTGATTCTAATTGTGTTAATCATACAAAATTTACTCTGCTGCCTTTCTCCTTATAGAAGTATATACAGATAAAATCAAGCAGGTTAGATTTTCAAAATGTGTTGACCATTTCAGTAGTTATGGAAGCAGAGATATGCTCAATATGTTTGAACTAAGTGTTCATTTTCTATTAACAAAATGACAAATAACTTTTGGTGGTCAGAAACTTTAAAAACAAACTAAACTACTTGATTATGTCTGGAAATGGTGCCCCGAGTGGTCTAAAGTGCTCACAGTTACGGATCACTGCCATCTCATCTCTGTCTGCGTGGGTTTGAGTCTCGGGTTCGACCAATGCGGGTATGCAAGAAAGCTTGCCAGTAGCTTCTCATGGGTCTTTGGTTCTTTCTAGGGTTTTACCGGGTTCTTCCTCCACCAATGATACTGGCCGCCATGTATAACCTATATTGTGTTAAAATTGGCATTAAACCCTACAACAACAAGAACAACTGTCTGGATATACTTCTACGAGGAAAAATGTATCATGTTAACTACATAATGACCAAAGCAATTAGACAATGGAATATGTATGCAGCAGAAATTGTTTACGAAATGTGTGTGTGTGTGTGTGTGTGTGTGTGTGTGTGTGTGTGTGTGTAATGCTTTGAATTTTTAATGTAGTTTTAAACCTTTTCAGTCACATCGCTATGATGTCTGCAGTGAGACAGTTTATAGCAATGTCTAGCACTGGGGCATCATGCCACATACATGTAGTATCTTGTCCCACCCTGTCACTTAGCAAACGTGCGGCCCGATTTAGATCATTTTGTCGCCCCCCCCTCCCCGTGAACAAGGCATTTGAAAATAAACTTTCAAACAAGTTTTATATGATACTGAACTTAAAAACTTTTATATGATATTGAATTTAAAATCGGTCCAACCAGCCTAAGACCGGCCCTGCAATCACATTATCCTGTCACTAGGCCAACAAGTGCTAGCACTAACTTCTTAGTGCTGAGTGCTAAGCGAGGCAGCTACTAGTACCATTTTTAAAAGTCTTTGGTATGACTCGGCTGGGTTCGAACCCAAGATCTCCCGCATTCAAGGCAGACACTCTAACCACTAGGCCACTGGCACAGTTTGTTCAGGAAGTAAGACAATGACCACCCCTAATCCCACTATACATATCAGGGGCAACATCTTACATAGTAGGACTAGAGTACCAGTGTTATGTTGCTCAGTTAGCAACATTAATACTACAGTAGTTCATCATTCAAGCATTAATTTCTAATTTCTAAACCAGTAACGCAGACAGTGCCTCTAAAATTTAATTCTTTACTGGCCGCTTAACGGGGACTTCATTGGGACAAGTACTTAATTCATGAACATCATTTAAGATTCAAATAAAGCTAGTCATAATAATACATTAAATACTGCATAAGTAATAAAAACTATGCACTATTCATTTAATTCTACAGAAAATATGGATAAGGAATCTCAAGGTAGAAACAATCATGTTGTTTTGACAAGGTATGCCCTCCTTGCACACAGAGGCAGTGTTCTCAATAGATTTCCAAACTAAAGAGTCATTTGTCAGTTAATTCCAAATTCTCAAGGGCATTTTATAATATGTGTCTTCTCAAAAACTGTAATTTAAATCATTCCTAACACTATGCTGTATATGTTTCGATATTGCAGCTATATTAATGTGCTTTATACATGAAAAATCATGGTCTGAAAAACAGCAGATACTATAACAGTATCATCCTACTCCATTTTGATGATGCACCGTTTTGACCCCACGTCATTAACTCTCAGTTCTCAAGAGAATGAATCTCTCAATGACAAAAAAAAATTACTTGCCATAAAAATCCATTTCACTAATTATCTGTTTTGAATAAAGTTCTCATCAAAGTCCTTAGTAACTATTTCGATGAGGCAAACCAACCTCTGCCTAAAACAGTCAGCTACTAAACATGTGATGGCAATGTGACAGACAGTGGACACCTACATCAGTAACACTGTTTAGAATACTGTAATGAATTCTCAAGTTCCATGCAGCTGTTGTAACTGATTTTTTTCAGGTGGTTCTTTGTTACTGTAATATGCGCATATTTACAAGAAACAAATACTTTTATGATACATTTCATAGTTGTATTGGCATCCTTTACATTTGTTTTAGGGGCCCCGGGTGGCTGAGTGGTCTAAAGTGCTCACCATTCCGGATCACTGCTGTCTCACCTCCGTCCGCGTGGGTTCGAGTTTCAGGCTCGGCTAATGTGGATACATGAGAAAGCTTGCCAGTAGCTTCTCTTGGGTTGGTGGTTCTTCCCGGGGTTTTCCAGGGTTCTTCCTCCACCAGTTATACTGGCCGCCATGTATAGCTTATCTTGTGCTGAACAATGGCATTAAACCCTACTACAACAACATTTGTTATATATCAAAGTACTATGATCTTGGATGATGATAAAAGCAATTTTATTTGAAAAACAAAGTTTCAATAATCCTTTCACAGAATCTTGATATTTAACTTAATCGGACCTGTATAATTTAGTTCTTGTAAAGATAAAGGTAAGAATGATAATAAATTAAAATCAAAATCTTCTCCTGTAACTTTGTCTTTGTCTACAATTATCTGCACTTTTCGAGAAATGAGTTATGATGGATGCATATGCACATTGGTCATTAATTTTTTAAAACGGGTCATAAGCTAAATCTAACAAGCTACATTTTTACTAACAAGTAAGCGATTTTATTATAATACCATAATTTTCCGAAAATTTTATTAATTTTGCTTTCGATATAAAATCTCTGCCCCAATCAAAATCATGCTAAATATAAGAAACCCTCTAGGAATGCTTAAGTGAGTTTTTTCTGGCATTTTCCGTGTAAATCTGAGCTTTCTATGTACTACTGTTGTTACTCAAAAACACTGTTTTATACTGGAGCGTATATTACAACGGTGCCACAGAGAGTAGTAGACTTGTGTGAAGGTGCGAAGTGCGACAAATCTTAACTCAGGTAGTTTGGGAGCCATATATTTTTGGATGACGTCACCAAGATTTGTTATGTGGGAACCATATATTTATGGCACAGGACAGTGTCGTCTTCTGATGTCTGTGTAGGCCAACTATTAACCGTGTGCTAATAATTAGCAGGGAAATAGCACATGTATAAGTCCATTGCTCTGCATCAATGTAACAAAACATCAGTGAAACAAATATTACAACAGACTTATTTGCCCAAGAAAGCTGTTGTCAACAGTGTGTGTTTATGTAAGCAATATGGTGGCTGTTAATTATAGTTGCACTCTCGCAGCTGACTCATAGCCAGTTGCTGCTAACATTCGTATATATGTATGGAATAGTCCTAATAGAATAAAGTTCGTTAGGGCTTTGTGTGAAGTGTAGAGGTATAAATAGAAATATGCAGAGTTTTCCAAACTTGAGAATTAAGTTTCAGCAGGAATATGTGTTGATGTGAAAGTGCTCTGACATATCACGTGTTGACATGGCCATTCCATTCCATCCCATTCAGTAACAACATTAAGTTCCACTAAATCGAGTTTAAACTATAGTCTGAATATACCTCCCCATTTATTTGTACCCACCCTTTCCAATTTAAAAAAAAAACAAAAACACAAATGATCTCAAAGATGCTCAGAACTTAATCGGTTCAATTATTGATTAATACTTTCAAAATTGATCATGCTCTGGGGGAGAGGGGCTAACACAGTTGTCATCTGCATATTTCACTTCAAATGAAGTTTTCAGTTTAAAAAAACACCATGCTTGTCAGTCATTTCTGGTTCCTGGACAAGTCCGTTTTCAGCGAAGGAGTATATGCAGCACTACAGATGTATGCACATAGAAAGAAAACACTATGTTGTCTGCTTCCTATATTTACAATGTCGAATGAAGCAAAAGAAACGAATGACAACTATAAATGTGCCTTTTCCGTGGATTTAACAGGCGGTGTAATTTCTTTATTCATGTGAGGAAAGAGATATAAAAGTTTGTTTATCAACGAGTCTGTCATGTACAGAGCCTTATATTCTGTTGGGGCATATATTTCATTATCAAGAGTGAGAACTGTACTATCCTGAAAGGGACCAACCATTTAGTTTGCGATGGTATCAGGTACTGACACAGAGGTATTCCATTTTCCTTTCCTGATCCTCTTATGACATCAATGTGAACTGTTTGTGGCATTGGACTATAATAATCAAGACCTTCGCACAGGGGCTCGTATTGTTGCTTACAATTTAACTGTCAGTCATAATATTGTTTTATACTATGTGCACGACTGATAGTGAAATATAAACAGTGATACGAGGCCCTGTGCATCAAGGTCATTGGTGGAACGCAACACAAGCAAGTTGTCACAGATGATAACGAATGAAAGAACGGACAGCTGTTTTGGACGAATATAATAAACAACTATATAAAGAATCTTTTTGTTTCTCACCAGCTTGATCGAGCAGGTTATGCCATCTTCCAAGAGGTAGGTCACAGGCACATTAAGTCTCGAAGCAATAAAATCCATGTACACACCAAATCACGCGCCAAAAACACCGCACTATATCGGTCTAACGGGGCTTAAAATATCACACTTTTTGCTGGCATCACCAGTTCACCATTATTACAAAATTATTCTTTTTAAATCACTAATAATACTAGTAGTTATTTTTATGAGTCGTATTTATTAGGTATACGAAATTTACAGTAACTCTGCACAGAAGCGATGTTCTGATTGGATGACAATCAGAAGTCACACACCTTCTGATTGGTTAAGCGTTTGCACACCAGCCCAAGGAAGACTGCAAATTGTGTGAACTATACACACGGAATGTAACTCACGGTCATACATTTACCGACTTCTTGAGGACTATCACAATAACAGTAGTTTATCAAATATCATCATTCTCAACCATTTGCCGATGAATCATTTCTAGGACTAGTGTGTAAGTCCTCACAATGTCGTCACGTCCTCAAGATGTTGGTGTGCATTCAAACTTAGGTCTCGCAAGTATAGCAGAACACACACACACACACACACACACACACACACACACACACACACACATAGACACACACACACACACACACAAACACAGACACAGACAAACATATACACACAATAGTGCCGAGAGTGTCCATTAGTTATCTGGGCAATGGTTGCTATAAAGCACAAGGTCTTTCAAAGGCCAAGAACGTAGTTAAAGGCCAAGAGCATAGAGTCTGATCGGATTAATGGGACATCGGGGAAAATGCCTGATCGGATTGATGCCACATAAGCAATGGGGTACTTAAAAGGTTATTGATTAATTTGAAGTGGGAGAAGCTTTAATAAAATAACGAAAAGAAAATTTAAGTCCGCAACAGCAAAGAAATGAAAATAATAGAAAGGAATATAGAATGTCTAGATGACGATGGCGGAGGTGGGGATTCGCATAACCTCAATACATCCCTGATTTTAGCCTCAGGTATGATATATAGTATTAAATAAACACTAATCCAGCATATAAAGAACACATTTTATGTGTTTATTATTATTATTATTATTATTATTATTATTATTATTATATATGTATTCGT
>JAECUM010088703.1:0-19385 GCA_016617855.1 Megalonaias nervosa | reverse complement strand
TATCTCACAAGACAATGCACAGCAGTCACACTGTCCATCACTGTCTGGTGTCAAATTTTAGTCAGCTCCTCCACTCTCACCCAAGGGAAAATGTTTCCTATTTGTTGTTGTTGTTGTTGTTGTTGTTGTTGTTATAGGGTTTAACGCCATTTTTCAGCACGAGATAGGCTATACATGGCAGCCAGTATTAATGGTGGAGGAAGAACCCTGGAAAACCCCGGGAAGAACCACCGACCCACGAGAAGCTACTGGCAGGCTTTCTCTCATACCCACGTTAGCCGAGCCTGGACTCGAACTCACGTAGACAGAGGTGAGATGGCAGTGATCCGTAACGATCAGCGCTTTAGACCACTCGGCCACTCGGGGCCCCGTTTCCTATTTGATTCAGTGCAACACTATCAAAGTTTACCTACCACGGCATCAGATGGAAAAATATTCTATAGGCCAAAAGTCCCCAAGAGATCAAAGGTCAAGGCCATAGAGAGATGCTATATTGAAGGAGAATTTAATGCTTATAGACACCTGACTTAAAATGATTGTCATAAGACATGGCAGAGAACCTTACAAGTGGACATGAAATGTGGATTTAGAAATCAAAGTCACAGCGATCCTTATGGTTAGGTGTTAGAAATGATCTTATTTAATCTTTCAACTGCTAAGTTATCATTAAACTCTTCATGTAACTTCACCAGACTATGAGGAACATCCTTGCGAATTTTGGATAAAATATTAAAATAATAGTATCAAGTCAACAGTAATAATGTCACATGTCTTCAAGTTTTGGAATGGGAGGCAAGGTAATTGTTACAAGTTTTAGAAAGTGGTTATGTATTCACTTGCCATGTATGGATTGTTATTAGATTTTGTACAAGTTTATCAAATAAGGCTGGGAAAAGAGATGGTCTGAAGGTCAAATGAAAGTCAAAGGAAACAAGGTTAGTTTTCAAAGAGAGATTTCCTCTGTACAAATCATCAAATATGACGCACACTTCAGAAAGAACATTTGTCAATGATTTCCTCTCTATAAATACTCATTTTAAGTAACTCATTATAAGTTTCACAAACAATTCAGAATGGACAATTGTCAACAATTCTGACGGATTAATCTGCCATCACATTCCCTTCAGAGAAACCAGGCAAGGTTAGAAATTGCCAAATAACTTATTGACAACACAAAAAGAAATACAAAAGTCAGATGAGACTAACTTGTGAAAATGGTTTGTCAATCAAGAGACGAACATATGCTTAGAAGTTTGATAATTCTGATCCAATGCCAAGTCTGATCCAGTGTCAAAGTCTGATCTGATGTCAAAGTCTGATCCAATGTCAAAAGGTAGGCATAAAAAGATATTTAATAATGAAAAAAAATTTACTTGAATGTGTCTTTGATAATATTACATTTATATAGATTTAACAGAATTACAATAAGGATAGAGAGAAATGAGAAAAAGCATTAGGTATTCAATCACTAGTGTTACTGATAATAAAGAAAAAAATAGAAAGCATTAATTACAGCAGAGTAGTAATCTCACACTTCACCAATTTTTGAACAAAACTAACGACTCAATATTGTGTCAATCAGTCTGCTGGTACACAAATGTTTGTCAGGTAAATAATTCTAAACTTGTTGAATTAAACAAGTCCAGCACTTGCAAAGCCAAAGATAATTAGGTCTGATCTTTCACACATTTTCGCACAAGCTTTTGCTAAAAAAAGCAACTTATACTGTAATTTCACATTACTAAAATGTTATGTATATCTAAATTCTGTGCTTAACATTTGTCCACAATTGTAGATTGTACTTCAAGATAATGATCATGTCTAAACAGGATGTTTATTTGACTAACTTTTGTCCATTATTTTAAGTTATAAATAACATGTTCACATAACTTTTAAGTTCAGAACATACAATAACATACTTGTTTATGTAGCAAGAGTTGAAGGTTAGTTTTGTTTACAAGTGCTCATTGTTGTTCTTGTTGCTGTTGTTGTAGGGTTTAATGCCATTTTTCAGCACAAGATAGGCTATACATGGTGGCCAGTATTAATGGGGGAGGAAGAACCCAAGAAAACCCTGGAAAGAACCACCGACCCACGAGAAGCTGCTGGCAAGCTTTCTCACATACCCACATTGGCCGAAGACGAGACTCAAACACACGCAGACAGAGGTAAGTGCTCATTGACTAAACACCACCTTGGAACTACTGTGAACCCATTCATAGACATTCTGGATCGCACTGTGGTACATCAGGACATTCAAGACAATTGGAATTAATTTGGAACATTCCATATTTTTGGACTTGTGATAGGATTACTAGTTTTTTTGAATTAATTCACAATACTGTAAGTGTCTTTTGAATTTTCACTTACTGTACAGAAATAAACTTTTTGTAGATTTTACTTTAAATTTTAAATTTGTTGGTTTTACTTTCTTTCTGTTAAATTTTTCAAGACGTAGTCATAATAAAATGCTCCATTTTTGGTGTTTTATTGCAATATCAAGCCACAGCCTTGTTTTATTACCCCTCAGTATCATATTCCCTCACTATAATGTGAGTATTGTTTAGGGCTTCCATGAACAGCATGAAAGTAAAAGTCATGTATGCGCATTTACTCATCTTAAACACAAATTGTTATGTTCAAATTTAATACTAATTTTGTTTCATTATTTTTATTCAGTCCTGATCATTGAATGCTCTGCACCTTAACTGTCATCAAGGAACTTCCAGACAAAAATTATCAATCACTATAGACTTTTACAATGGTGGCCAGGTAAGAACTGGGTCAAGAAAAGAGCATGTTGTCTAATTGTCACACTATAGGGTAGTATGAATTTTGTTTATCAACATGTGTAGCTTTCATTGTGACATCAGAGTGCATAATATTCAATCCAGATTGTACTGGATTATACCTTTAGCCTGATTGCATCTAAAAATGTCATCACACTTTAACATTGATTTTGTTGTATGTACCTCTCTGGGCATATAAATGATGACATTCAAAAGGAATATGGATAGTCGCCATTTAAAGGTATGTAGAATCAAATTCTAAAAACTGACACCCATTACTGAAATGGTGTTGAATGCCTACATTACTGAACAACTTTTACTCTAGGAGGGGCACTGAATCTGGTGAAACTGTTAAAAGGACATGTAACTGCCAAGTTGATTTTTGGGGGGTTTTAACTTTTACATAAACAGAATGTATGCAATAAAGAAAGTTTACTGTAATGTGTTTTCTGAGGGTGCTGACACTTCTTCAGTGAAAATGAAATCAGAATTATAACTACAGAAGCCTAGGACTTCATTTCATTTGACTAAATGAAAATAACAACTAACCAGTAAACAGGAGAATATATTAGCAGAATTGTCATATTTAAGAATTTCATGAATTTTCAGAAAAGGTAACCTCATTATGGGAGATCACTCTAATATAATATATTCCTTATATGGTAGCATGGTAACAGCTTGAACGTTCATGATACGCATGAATGCTTTTAAATAAGAATAACATCCAACATGGCTTGTATCTTGAAGCTGCCTTTTCATCTGCCGGATGTTGATTTTTATACAGTGAAATACAATTCATATTCAAAACCGCGCATGTCTCAGAAAAAAAAAAAAAAAAACTTTAAGTGAAGAGAAACATTCAAGCATGTGATGCTCAAGTTATCAAGGGTTGTACTGTACTAATTTAACTACTTCAGTGAAAGTAGAATTTCAAAAAAAACATTCTTTATTTGTTATCAAGACTCAGCCACATATAGCAAAAGGTCTATGAAAAAAGTGGACATATAATTTTTATATCAAAATGTACACAAAAATGTAAAAAGATGACGGTATGCCAAGACATTTAAATCTGGTGTCTTGGAAAAGATGTGAACAATATTTTGTAGAATTTGTTTATTCAATACCACATTTACTCGCTTACAAGTCAAGTCAAACTGCAAACAACACAGATCCTGATCTGCCATAACATAAAGTGCCTGCAGATCAGGGTCTATCTTGTTTGTTCTAGTGATTACCCCTAACAAACTGCAACAGGCCGAGATCTGCCTGCACATTATGTGACGGCAGATCTGGATCTGTGCAGTTTGTAGTTGGACTCATTTTGTAAGTGAATATATACAGTAAAGAAAGCTTTATTTGAATGGTAAGCATCATGTAATTGCAAATAAACTGAGTAGAAAAGGTCCTATTAATGATTCAAAATATTTTAAAAACCCCTACATGAACCATCCTATGACTTTCTTCTCCAAACAGTGGCATGAGCAACTGTCCACTGATTTTTGTGCGCAGTCTCTCGGATGAAAAAAGGCATGTTTTTCTCTTCTATAAGATCAAAATCTGGTCCCAATTTCTTTTGCAGAGCCTGAAATCCACTGACTGGCCTCTTCTCCTTGTCAAAGTAACCACCAATCCATTTACTCTGAAAAATTACAACATTTTGAATTAAAGTTTTAACAAATAGAAGCACACATTTAATTAAGACTTTTAACAATTTTTTCAGGTCATTCTTTAAATGTCAAAAAAGTTCTAAGATTAATTTAGTAACAACTACTTTTCCCCTGCTATTTAGTAACAAACCAAATGATGAATTATGGTTACATTGCATTATCTAGGCTAATATGAAGTGTAATCAATTAGCTAATTATTTTTATCTATTTACACTAATATAAATTTGGTAAAGAATACATCTAATAATTATTTTGAATCTGAATTCAAATTTACGTTTATAATTGGTTTTACCCTAAAAAGATGGAAATTAACAGTGTAGTACTGTAGTCAAGTACCTTGTCTGTAAATTGCTCCATCCACGTGTAAGGGGAGGTAATTACAAGAATGCCTCCTGAAGCAACAAGTCCTCGTAGACGCTCAAGGAAATCCATTGGGGAATGAAGCCTGCAAATAAGGTTAGCTGCTAGGACACAACCAAACTGACCCAAGTCACTGGGAAGACTGCATGCATCACCTTTAATGAATGTAGTCTTGGACCTATCCTGAAATGAATACAATGAAACTTGTCTTCACTGATATCTCTATAACAAGGTTCATACATACAGTGTTTTTAACTGCCATTTTCTGATTTATTTTATATATTCAACCTCTATATGGAGGAAACCTGCCTCCAAAAAAAGAAATTTTTTTTGGTTTCTTTAATGTCCTTTGTAAGTTCCATGCACACAAACATGCACACACACACACACATATATACACTTGCACACGCACACAAAACCAAATCCTTGGTATACTGGAATCCCCTCAAGACCAAATCCACTAATAGGGCACAGACTGCCCATGCTTTTGGTTCTGGGATGGGAGACACAAAGGATGGGAGTTTGGCATTCCACCTTGTTGCAAACAGGTCCCCCAACAGTTGGTCCTATCAGGTACAGATATGAGTGAAAACTGAAGAATGGACCGACCATTCCGTCTATGTTAGTTGACTGCTCCGTGACAAAGAGTCGGCCAGTATACTGAGGCATCCCAGGATATGGCGAACATGTGGAGTTGTTGTTGACAACACCGCTTTAGAAAGTCCCACACCATGACACAAAGGTCTGGAGACTTGGATCCCCCTTGTCACTGAAGATAAATCACCACCACTTTATGATTTGGTTCCTCCTTGTTGTTTGAGATAAATCACCACTGTAGAGTTGTTGGACAGACTGTAAATTCCCTTGCCATGCAAACAGTCCTGCCACCAGTGGAAGGCTTTCACAATGGCCATCATCTCCAGAATTACTGATATGAAGATATCATTCCTGGGGGAGAGCATGCATCGCTGGCTTCCTGAAAGGATGGTAGTAGGTGGGCTCCTCAGCCTTCCGTACCTGCATTGGTACCGAGTGTAATCTTGGGTGGTTGTACTTGTAGAAGTATACCTGTCATAGTCAAGTTATGTTGCCCAGATTCTACAGATAGTGCCTTGATTGGGTGCAGATGGTGTGAGGATGGTCCAGTAGGCAAACTTTAGGACTCCATTCGTGCAGAAGAAACAGTTGCAATGGGTGCATAAGAAGGTGACCTAGGACTATGTGGTATGCTGCCATATTCAGCAAGCCTAGTAGGTGAAGAAATTCCCATCTGGATAGAATTTCATCAAATGTAAGGTGTTACCATGTGTCATATTTCAACGTCCGATCCTGAGGGAGATGAAATATGTTGCCTGTGTATTAAACTCCATACCTAGGTGAACAAACTGTTGAGATGGTACTAGGTTAGACTTTTCCTGGTTGACAAGAAGTCCCAATTGGTAACAAGGGTTGTCACATCTTGTTAGAATGAACTCAATGACGGTGCTGCAGGATGTCGTCCATATAACTTGATGTTGCCACCATAAAAATGGTCCAGACATGCGCCATTACTTGATTCATCAGATGAGTGAAGACCTAGAGTCCAATGTTGAACCCTAACGGGAGTGCCCTGAAATGGTATAGGTAGGATGTTGTAGGCAAATCGCAGGAATGTCCTGGGAGCCATGTGAATAGAGACATGAAGGTATGCGCTGTTCAAGTCCACAGTGATGACAAAGCCTCCCTCATGGATGGTGTTCAAAATGTGCTGTGGTTTTTCCAGTGGCAACCAAGGGCTGTAGATGAATGGACTGAGGGCACATAGGCCGATGACCAAACGTAGAGTGTTGTTTGCCTTTGGGTCCAAAGAAAAGTCTGGAATGAATGCTAGGACAGTTTTTGGAGGTTCGTGTCCTATGAGGGACCCTTGGATTCTTTTGTTGATTTCCCGAACTATCCCTATCTCAACACTGTGGGAGGGAGAGAAATACGTCTCCTTGATGGCTTGTTTGCGGACTTCAACCATCGGGACATTAAAAAGAAGGTCAGAGGACAAAGTTGGTGTTCTTAGTTTGGTGGTATAGTGGTCTTTCAGGAAAATGCAGGCAGAGAGCACTTAGGTGCATTCTGCCGATTGTACTTGCAGCTGCAGTTGCGGCATTGGCCAAAGTGTGTTGAGTGGCTCTGTTCAGTAATTAAGCCATTCTTGACATCGACTCCCATGCATGGCCTGAGATATTCGGAGTGGGAGAAGATAAGCTATGTTACATCTGTTGGAAGATAGCCATAGAGACGAAAGTTCAACATCGATGTCATGGAAACAATATGCTCACTAACTGCTGAGTGTCATCAAAGGCCATCCTGTCCATACATATGGAGTGTGGCATTGTTATCCCCCAAGACTGGTGGTGGGCAAAGGTAGAACTGACGATGACTAAATGGAGGTCAGAATGTCTGTAACTCTCCCAGATTGTAGAGTATTTGAAGTCAGACTCTTCCATTCCATTGTAAGATCAACAGCTGCTGAAGCTCTGGTCCAGATTATTGATGTAATGGGAGGAGGAGGACAAAACTCTGGGGGCAGAAAACATCCTCAGTGGAGGCTCAGAAGACTGAATCTTCCCATGCCATTGGATGGTGTATAATAGATGACAGTACTGGAGAATGAGCTAAGGTCCCCTGTAATGCTTGAGACCTTGCTGGCAAAAAGGGACAAAGTCTGTCGCTCACTAACTCATAGAATGCCCCGAATTAGAAACCGTGACTTCAAGACAGTCACCGAGTAAGAGTCCCTTCTCGTGGCAGTCTTGAGAAATTGCAAAGCATCATCTTTTGAGGCATGAGGAACAATTCGTGGCATCATGCCAAATGAGTGTCTCGAGGTGGTATGAGGGTCAGACCGGTCCCTGCACATGTCTGCAAAAGTCAGGTTCAACATTCTGGAAGCCTGGCTGTTAGTGACTAAGCATATAATATTGATGTTTGACACTTCGTGACCCCAAGTACACCACTCCCTCGATAACTCGCGCCCTGATAACTTGCAAACCTGCTTATAATGCGGTGTCAGGCGTGGATCCCATTTTTTAAACCAGAAAATACCAAAGAATTGATCCCTCTTTATTGAACTTGAAGAAAATCGTGATTGAAATTGGTAATGGAAACTTTTGATATATCGCTCGTTTTATTGTCAAAAACGGTAGATAGGACCTGGAAATTTTAATCAACATTATCAAATATCGACTTTTAATAAAAGTTATAAAAATCTGTTACATTTTCTTTTCAAACGACATTCTTAGTAAATCGCAATTTAACAATATTCAAGGACATTTCGATCAATGAAAATGTCACTTACGCAAAATGGAGGCAGTACTTAAATAACAATTAAATATTTTTTAATCAATTGAAATTTGTGTTCTAGTTCTATCTTTTAGTTCCTTTTAAGCGTAAATCATCATAAATGCAATGTGTCCTCTTGTAATTAAACGTAAAATGTGTCAATGTACTGTAACAGCTATGTCCGCGAGCGTTTCGCTGAGAACCTATTATGTGCCCACTGTGTTTGTTATTGGACTAGTGGAAGCATTTGTTGTTGCACTAATAAAAGCGGGCCTCCGTTTCTATTATCACGGTAATTACGTCTTTTGAATCATATAAAGCTGGTGGAATTAAAAAAAGTCAAAAGGCATACAAATCCTACATATTTAAGAACCAGCGCACCGGTCATATGTCGGGTAGCTCATTTCAGTTGATGAATCCAACACTGGGATAAATGTTATTGTGTACATATCTAATTAAACGACCTTAAATTAACCTACTCAATCATAAATGTGAATAAAGATAGCAAGGCAACCAAGAAAAATGAGTACTTCGTAAAATAAAGAGCTTTGTTTCACAGATACGGACCGTTGTTGAAAAAATGAGTTTCAGAGAATTCCTGAATTTACACATAGAGATATCCTCAAGGATGATAAGAAGTTTCACTATTACTTTTGCAATGAAATCGCGGCATCAATATTTTACTACTTGAAAAATACAAAAATTGAGTTTCGACATAGACGACTGTCTCATGAAATAAATGTTGCGTGTTTTTGATGAATAGGAATCTTGTTTGGTAGTGTATCAACAGTTAGTCTGGTTCTCTGCTGCGAAGACTTCTAGTTTCGTAAAACAATATAAAATTACAAATCACTCTGGCAACCAGTCTAATCAACAAAACAAAAAGCCGTGACGTAAAACACAAATGTTTTTGCGTATCATGTTTGGTTGTTGAAACTGGTTTTAATCATGTTATCGATCTTTCAGATGTTGGATATTCTGAAAATAAATCTGATATATAGATAACAACAAACAACTTCATCAGAAAAACCACTTTATTGACAATTTTTCTCGATGCAATTATAAAACAAGGAATCAGTCATTAAACGGCCCAGTTCCCCCACCCCACAGTTTTCTGGATGAATAGTGGGGGTTTTTTTGGGTCCATCGGTAACTTGCGCCCTCACTTATAGTACAGTCTATATTTTTGGACCCTGACGTGCGCGAGTTATCGAGGGAGAGGTGTATATGGCCTAGGCTGGTCGCAACGGAAATAGGCCATCTATGTGAGGAGGATTTTATTAGGATCATCAGATGGGACGGGTTATAATATATTTGATCCAAGTAACCTGTCCATATGTCTGTTGAAAAAGAGAGGGGACTTGGCTGTTTGTTAGCTCTGTCCCTCACTGTTCCACAAGAGGAATCAAGTCGGACCCCGAGGAGGCAAGGTAAAGGCAGGTCTAAAAATGTTGATTCCTGTGATGACTTGGGTGCCAGTGCATTTCAGAGCATGTCAATGTCCTGCGCTTTGTGGCTGAAGGGTAAGCTGAATTATCTCCTTATCCCTATAAAGTTTCACATTGATGAAAAGTCAACATGCAGACTGGTGACATCAATAGCCCAAACTGTGTGTTGTTTTTGCTTTGCCCACAGTCATAATCTGTAAAACAAAATAGAGCAAAATTTATAAAACTGTAGTCCTGCAACTGTCTTCAGAATACATTGTCCATGCACAGCTAAATCAGAGGTCTCGGAAACACTTAATCACGTGTATTTGCATGCAAACTGTTTATCTGGGATGCAGAAAATCACTAATGCATGAGTCCTCCATACATACACAATTGCTGGACAGCAAATTCAAGGACTTGACAGTCCTGCTTCAACCACCTGCTGAGAAAGAAAATGTCTTGATCAATTGATCATTTTAGCTGTGCTGATATTTACAGTGACTGAATTCAGAGGCAGAAAGATCCAGTGATGTACATGTGTATAAGAGTACATCAAATGAACAACTTTAGCTTTCATTATTGTGTTCATTTCCAAGTGTAGCCAAATAAGTAGTGCATATGACCTCGAAATCAAGACATGTTGAGAGTTAAACAAAATGCTGTTTGCAAATCTGGATAAGAATTTGGGGGTTAAACGGCAAATTGACGAAGATTGTAATGAGATTCAGAAAAGTGCTAAAGTTGCTAGAACTGATAGTTTATATGGAACACTATAGCCAGATGTAAGAAAGTGTGTGATGCCTAGCTTAGTGCTTGAAATAAGACCTTTCCTTGGCCTGACATAATTCACTCTCACTCTAACAGACAAACAAAAGCTATATGTCAGTGGTGTAAAGAAGTTAGAAAATTAAATTCAATGGCAATCACTGGTTCTTGTCATCTGAAAAGTTAGCACTTCAGGTATGCCCAATATGCTTCTGGTAGAAGACTGCAACTTTTGCTGGAGGGACTCCTGTTTTTCCCAAAATAGGAGTCCTGACTCCTAGTTTTAAAATCCTAGCGAGACCTCTGTAAATCATTAAAAGGTTGGCCCAGAAATTGATAACAGTAGTTTATATAAAGCAATGAAGCATACTGGTAAAAATATAATGACAATACCAGATGCACAATTGAGAAGTTTATAAACCTGTGGGCCTGCACATGTGATGTTTGAATACCCTGTGGGCGCAGAGCTATACCAAATGATGGTTACCTAGAAAAAAGTGATAGCAGACGATCTCAATTACAATGCTACCTGTTGGGGAGGTCAAGTGCGGTTTGTACAGGTAGAATCACTGAAGCATGGCGTTCAAAGGCTAAGGATGCCGTGGTAAATGAAACTCACCTGTATGTACCAGAATAGATGGAATTATATATATCTAAGGAGTTTCCAAAGAGCATAAAGACAGGCACACATAAATAATGTAGCCCAAACCTATCTTGTGAAGTCGCATAGGCTACCCATGAGAGCGAATAAATGCTTGTTAAATATGATGGAACATTTATGCAGATAATCATGACTCAAGCGTTTCCTATACGTACATGCATGACTGAAAAAACCATGTATAGAGCACTGACCTGTACTTGTCCGACCAGAGCAGAAAAATACAAAAATGTTCATAAGCGTCTAAATTACATATAAAAAAATCTTCACACAAATGGGAGCTGAGGCACTGTTATAAAGACTACAAAAAGTAGGTGCAACAATATCCACTATGAGGCAATACTTGTAGAAAGAAAAGGCCCACACTACCTGTACAAGTAAAAACAAAGTTGGCACCCAGATGCTAAGAATGCCTTGGCACTGAAACTCAACGATATATACCCATTCATAAAGGAATTACACATATATATATGAGATTTATAGGTGCTAGAGACTTGCATATATAAAATAATTATAGCCTGAACTGAATGTGAAGTAGCTTAGGCTACCCATGCAAGTACCTAAATGTGTGATCAACAAAGTGTGAGCAACTTGTTAAGGCAGAACTTAATGATAGAAAGAGAAAATGATGGAAATATAGCTGGAGTATACTTTCCTCAAAAGTGAAAAACTCGTCCAACTTGTACTGGTATATCTTCCATGAAGATTCTGGCTTTTGTGAGGTCTCTCATGATGAGAGCGTGGTTCTTGGCATGAGCAGAAATAGTAACTGATGTATTCTGAGACTTGGCTGCCAAGTCATTTAACCCTTTACCTCATACAAGCGCCTCTTGATGCCTCTACCACATTCGCATACAAGCACCTTTTGACAACTCTACCTGAGTCGCATACAACTGCCTTTTGACGCATCTACACCATCTGCATGTAAGCGCCTTTGGACATCTGCTGTAAACACCAGCCATTTTGAGCGGGGTTTCGTAGCGCCACCTTCGGGGAAAACCCCATATTAGATACTATATTCATTGGTGTGAATGAACATTACGTCAGATCACGTGGTCGCTGTTTATGCTCTGGTCGAAATCTGCTATTTAAAGTAACTGGGTCATATTCTCCACTCTCCAAAATGGAGGTCGCGGATTTCGTTCAGTACTTGAGTTTTCACGATTAGAATCACAACTATGAAAGCTTCAATAACTTAGATAAAGGCCCTGATAATGATATAGGAAGCCATTAGTTTTTATAAATTATCAAATTCTGCTGATTTAGTGATGTAGATGCAGACAAAGAACTTGTAAATTTCGAGTATGAGAAATGGCAGCTATAGTTGGTTACGCTGCATCACTGACTTGACGTGAACGAGTTCTCTCAAGATTTTAAAGCACATAACAAATTCTTCTGTGAAAAATAATTATACAGCTATAACGATCAGATTTTACTCTTAAATCTTTCCATACATAATATATGTGTACCAAAAACGTAAAATAGATAAAATTGCTATTAAATGTAACATACACTTCACTGCTTAACAGGTCTATGTGTATGGATTAGACTAGGTAACAGGTGTTCTATTTATAGCGCACTGCACTGGGTAACTTTGCTACATGCGTATCGAAGGGCTAAAAAGCCATACACTCTATGAGGTAAAGGGATACCTAAGGGGAGATCACTCTGCCCAACAGCCACATAGGTCGGCAGACAACTTTCAGCTCCATTTAGCTAAAAGCAGTATCTGGGAGGGCTGGATTTGCGAGGTAGTATTAGTTCTCCTAAGGTATTATGATTGGGTAACATATTTGAAGAAGAAAATGTATCCTATACAGTTCTGGATTTGCTGTGGCTTTATTTTTTGTGTTACTCTTCAATCAGAGCTAGGTACAATAACAAATTTTGTACTGCAGCCATTTTGTAAGATACTGCCATATATATACCATGGTATACTACAATTATATTAGGGAACAATTATTTAATTTTTGGGGTCTGAGGCCCAAGATTTTTTAAAATTTTCCAGCACTCACATGGATGAAAAATATATCTTGCTTTGATTTATAGCAAACGAGCACCATGTTATATCCATCACATTATCTAAGAAAATCAAAAGAAAAAATTATCCTGAGATAAAAGAAAACAAAATATCATTAAAAGAAAATCAAAGCCCCTTCCCCACCCCTAAAATTAAATTGTCAGTACCTTATAGTAGACGAATCTGTCATGTGTATGTAAATTAATATACAAGTTGTCCTGTAAAAACTATAACATCAGATGAGTATGTCTAAACTATCGCTGATACCCTAAAAATTATTGACATTAGAAGGCTTAGTCATAAAAATAGAAGTACTCACACTGAAACCTATAATTTACTAGGTACACTATTAATGAAATAGAAAGGGAAACTTTGAGAGGGATGTCAACACACAGTTAAGATATTTATCAGATGGCTCGTAACATAATGAATAAACGAACAAGAAAATATTTAGTGGAAGACAGAAATTACATACAATTCAACAGATAATAACTGCTCTCCTGAAAAGGATGATTTTCAGTCTTACAAAGGAATACATGTTCTTAATACATTAACACACAATACCAAATATCTTTATAATAGAATTACATTCTTCTCAATTTTAAACCAAATTTCTTCCCAAAGTTGGATTGCATCTTTTTCAGCCACCATGATGGCATATGGGACAAGTGTCATATACGTGATTCCAAGTTCATAAATATAACTTTATTTGTGCAAGTCAACATTAATTTGTGATAAATACAACTATTCTGCAAAAACATTACTAATTTTTGAATTATTTCTCCATGAAAAACCAATTTTTCCTAGTAAAATACATTTCTTCAAGAATACTTACCCAATCATAATACTTTAGGGAAACTAATACTACCTCACAAATTCAGCCCTCACAGATAACACTTTCAGCTAAAGGGAGCTAAAAGTTGACTGCCGACCTTGCTGGGGGTTGGGTAGAGTGATCTCCCCTTAAGTGTAAGGCCTGGCGACAAACTCATGAACATGTCAGTTACTACTTCTGAGTGTGCCAAGAAGCATGCTCTAGTCACAAAAGACCTTATAAAAGCCAGAATCTATGTGGAAGATATACCACTACAAGTAACTTATTTAAAGAAGAAATGAAAAGATTCTTAAAATATCATTAAATTCATAATAAGCTTTTACTTGTGAAGTTCTATAAATTCCTTACTGATGGACACTACCATAGTACCTGTAGAGTGCAACAGTACCATGGTACATACCACCAGAACAAAATAACATCGTAAATCGGTATACTGGTAATATCATGCACTCCTATCATCAATGCTTCACAAGTTTTCTCTCAAACTGTTCATTTGTAAAAATAGGTTTTCTTTCTGAAAACTACTACAGAATTTCACCAAGTGACAGCATTTTATGCCATTCCACTGGCTTTAAAAATTAATTATTAACTGACAACAAGCAGATTTACTACCTCAAAACAATACATATCAAGTTGGACTGAACAGTTTAATTTGATCAGATCCTCCAACACTTATTAAAAGAATGAAAGAAAAGCTAGTTGTTATTGAAAGTTTCTTTTTCTTTCTAATATGGACAACTGCCTCCATGGGCCTAGGCTATATATATTTTGTTCAAAACATCTAGTATGTGCTGACACACAACCACACAATACATTAAAAGTACATGGTGAGGGACTGCTGTGGCATCTATAGTATACACTTGGAGGCAATTGTTCATGATAATATTTTTATAATTCAAAGACATTAGCTTTCACACCTCTTTTGTCTTGTGCTTTGCAGTTAAAGAGTGTTTAAACAATACGGAAAGCATAATTACCAAACAAATACATGGAATAATTATGGGAACCTTACATCCAATGTCCAAGAGGTCACATTAGCAAACAGTCATTTCAGCACATTTGTCAATCATATCCAGCAAGTAAGGCCATTTCAGATAGACTAAATATTTTCAGGTTTTTTTTAACTGTACTCACTCATTATAATGTTGCCCATGGGAGCCATAAAGTATCCTTCCCTACAAGTCGGGTCACCTTATGATAAAATATATCATATATATAATTTTACAACTACATAATACAGGATCCATGACCTTAACCTCTTAGAAAGAATCGTGTTTTAATGAAGTTACTTACAGAGAGTATATATATATATATATATATATATATATATATATATATATATATATATAGCAGGTGGGATAAAACAGTATTTAAAGCAAAGCAAAGTAAACAACTTTAGCATTAAGGTTCTGTAGGGTGTGGGTGGATGTGTGGATGGATGGATGACAATGCACACTGATGCCAAAATGATGGCTATGTTGAGCTAACACCAAAATGGGCCTGACATAAGATGTATGGGGCAAATGAATTCATTACATTTCATTTTAATTCTTGGTTAAAATAACAAATATAACACCTTGTGTGTTTTTATGCACTATTATGACATAGTATCTTTGAAATATCCCTCAGAATAAGGTTCCCTTACAATGCCAGTCACTTCTGTGACTCCCACGAACAGAGTTATAAAGGGAGACAAAACTTACTGTAAACTGTTACCAATTATAAGCACTAACACTGAATGCGTATCTGTTGATCACATACCACCTCATCATCCACTCTGGCAGTCAGTGAAGTCTTCAAATCTCCCTCGTCTTGTACATCATACTGCATGCATCCATCGACCTTCAGCTTGTTACATACATCTACAAAGGCCTGGCTGTAATCTAGACCAATTACAACATCAAACATCTTTGCCAACTCAAATGACGAGCGACCAACTGCACAGCCAATGTCAAAAGCTCTTGATGGAATTCCATCCTAAAAAAAATTATTATCAACTAAATTGCTTATCTGATTGTTGATATCTGGCATTTTACACCAAAATAAAAAAGTTATGTGTAATTCTGGTTACCCACATGCCCCCGTTTGTTTCTGCCAACTCTACGGTGTTTTGCAAAAAAAAAAAATTGGAAAATGAAAAAAAAACAACACATTGTTACAGAAAACAAATTAAAAAGGACTGCAACTATGATCAAAGCTAAATTCAGGATGCAAAGTTGCAAAGAAAACTCCTATCTTTATCATTGCTGACAGTTTAGGAGAGTATTAACTTGGGTACTAGACTGACCACTATGAAATCACACTGCTAATGTAGCTGATGTCAAAAGAAAAGTGTGCTGCGAAGGACAATTATGCATCAAGTAAAAAAGTTTAGAAAATGGAAAATTTCACACACTGATCATCGTGGAGTAAAATTCCAATGTTTGCACATTATTTACACCCTTCTGAGAATTTTATAATTTGACTTTGTTTGATAAATATAAGCATTAATATTTTTTCTTTTCCACACTAAGCCAGCACTGTTCTGCTATACTGGGAAAAATCCAAATGACCAGTCATGTTGTTGTTTTGGGTTTAACGCAATTTTTAAATACCACAGGCTATACACGGCAATCAGTATATCTGGTGGAGGAATAACCATTGAAAATCCTGGTAAGAACCAATGACCCATGGGAAACCACTGTCTATCCCTTTTCACATACTACACTGGCCAAGTCTGAGGCTTGAACCCATGCAAACAGAAGTAAGAAGTCAGTGATCTAAAAAGATGAGTGCCTTAGACCATGCAGCCACCCTGTACCCCAACCAGTCATGTAATCACATTATGTAGTGCACTGAAGAGCTATCATCAAGATGCTTTAGTACAATAAAAATAAAATAATGGGTATTTAATAAAATGGCATACGTTTTTTTTTAAAATACAGGCAAGTGCTGAAATGCATTAAAAGTATCATCTCCAGGATAATAATAACAGCAGTTATTAGAAACACCGAAATACACTGAAAAACTGAAATACACATGCATTTACATGTTCTCATTGTATATATCGCTGTACACATAGGAATTGTGATTTGTTTTTGTTTGAATAGTAGTAACACAGATTAAAATAAAATATGATTGGAGCAATTTTAATATGAATTAACTTTTTTCTAGTTATAGCACTCGTCAATCATGCCTCCAAGGACTGCGAGATTTTTCATTAAGACCTGAACCAACTGGCCCTCTAGGAAAGAACTTGGGATATGTCATTCCATCCAGAAAAATGCAGCATCCTAAGAGTTTACAGAAAGATATCACCAATCTTGTCCGAATATACTCTTATGGGGCACAAGTTAGCAGGCAACAAAATATCTCGGAGTTGAAATGTCCAGAGACCTCTCTTGGAAAAGGCACATAGACAAGATAGTGAAAAATGGGAACAGTAACCTTGGTTTCCTGCACCGCAACCTCCAAATCAACAATGAAGAAGTAAAAAGTGCAGCATATTCACTCTGGTTGAACCAGGTCTTAAGTACTGCTCGATTGTGTGGAACCCACATAATAAAGATCTAAGAAATATGATAGAGATGGTTCAGAGGAGAGCTGCTAGATTCACCACAAATAAATATTTTAACACGAACAGTGTCAGTGCAATGTTGAACCATCTCCAGTGGGAATCACTTGAATCCAGGCGAACCAAGACCCAGCTGACCATATTGTACATACATATTGTATGGTGGACATACCAGCTTACAAATACCTGACCCTGGCATATAGCCATACTATGGAAAACCTCAGGAAAAAGTTCCAATTAAAGTCAGCATCGACAAATTGTTTCAAGTTCAGCTTCTTCCCATGTACAATAGGGACTTCGAACAAATTACCATCAATAATTGCAGAAGCTCCTGACTTGGTATCTCACAAGCAGGAGCTTTCCATAATCATATTCTAATGAACTAGTCACCTACAAGTAAGACCTAGTGATTCTCAGGGCTATGCCGATTGAGGCTCCTTATCTCATCACTGCTACGGTAGCTGAATTGGTCTGAGTATGAAGAAACGTAAACATATAGTTACACTCTTTTACTTATTTCTGCCTTTCCTATCATTACTCTTCTGACTGTCCTATCACTTCTGTCTTTACTCTATCTTTGACCACGCACCACCCGTTGCTTAATAGTCAAGTGTGACTGCGTCAATGGATAGATGGATTGATACTTTACTGGACAGGTATCATAAACGGCTGATCGTTCCCTTCCGGAACGGAGATGGTATGATAAAGACTGATCGTTCCTAAACGGAGGTAAACTCTGGAACGGATGGTGTAAGTCGGTTTAATTCATATTGTTCAAAAGTTAATCTGTAATATAATGTCGGCAAATGTTCTTTTCACTTTCATTCTGTGTATGTATTACTATAAGTCTCTGTTTATCATATCTGCCGAATCAAGTACGACCGAGTGACGCCATTATATGTATTTAGCTATAAATATGAAAAAAGTAAATAATTCATATCAAAATCACATAAATCATATTTTATTTTCCTTTATATTATTATTCAAACAAAAATAAATAATAATCCCTGTGTGTACACCGATATATACAACAAGAATATGTAAATATATGTATTTCGGTGTGTATTTCTGTTTCTCAGTGTATTTCGGTGTTTCTTGTAACCCTATTATTAATATTATAAATATTACTATCCAAACATTTTTTCAGTGGTTATCGTGTCAGTCTGCCCAGATCGGCTACCCTGGCGTGTCCCTGGGAAAGGCTTCTTACTTCTACTAACATGGCACTAAATATGTTCCAACATTATACAACACTAAACCAAACGAATTATACAAAAGTAAATTACCCTTTCCTTAAAATGCTTGGTGCACAGTTCTGCGCAGCGCTTTGGAAAGTGTAAGGAATCTTTTGGACCAAAATCATATCTCAAAATTTCTGCATCCTTTCCATAATGGAAAACAAGATATTCGCTGACAAGTTTCTCAGTTTCATACAAGTTCTTTTCTCGTTGTCTCTGCCTCTCTTTCCAGAGCCTGTAACTTGTGTAAATGGATACCCCTGCGCTGAGGCAAATTGTGGTAATAGCAACCGTTTTATGGTCAACTCCCAAAAATGCTACCATTATAATCCTAATGTAAAAATTCAATTACTAAATATACATGTCACAAATGAGAACATAACAAAAGAAAAAGAAAGAACTGCCCGTGCTTGCCAGTGTTGGGTGGTTTAAAGAACGGAACGGACCAGAACGGAGGCAATCAGCGGAACGGACATGAATGAATCGGAATTTTCATATTTACAAGATGTTTGTTCTCGATATTATTGTTTTTATTATTGTATTAAACTGTATAATCATGGATCTAATTATTTATAGGTAAATGCATTTGAGGAACGTTTGAAATTATTTATTAAAATTTATTCAGGGAACAAATGTAATACTTATAATTTAAAGCATCTTGTTATAGATTCCTAGCAGCAGAGAGGGTGAACCCTACAACTTTGTAGAGACCTTATTTTTGAAAATTAAGGGTTCCCTGAAAAAAAAAAAAAACA
>JAECUM010088648.1:0-12907 GCA_016617855.1 Megalonaias nervosa | reverse complement strand
GTTTTTTTTTTTTTTTTTTAAAAATAAATAAATAAATATATAAAAGAAAATAGTAGTTCTTTTTGCACTTATTTCTTCTTTTCACAAGCTTGTTTTCATACCGCAGTACGTACCGCCTGGACGTAGTACCAAAACGTCACCAAAATTCATGTTATAAATACAATAGTTAATGTGTTTTGTCATCATCTTTCATTTTAAAAAAGTATTAAATTTGCTAAAGAAATAAATGAAATACGAGTTCTTTTCTGACTTTCTTCTTCCTTTCGCGAAAACAAGTTATTTCGCACTTTAGTACTACTCTTTTTCACGTTCATTATTTGGTTTTCGCTATCCACGATGCTTTAGGCCTAGATATCAGAAAATGTCTGTGACTGTCCGTTAGTCTATATGTGGGATATGTTTGTTTTGTCAAAATATCTAAGAAGGACCACTTATTTGAAATTGTTATAGGATAATTTATCCAATTTCATATAGAAATGAATGTTCAGTCAAGAGATCAGTTTATAAAATTATATTTTCCTTGAAGAAAAATTTTTTGGACCTGTGGTCAGTTTTATTTTACACTTATACCTCTTTCAGATAAATCATTAAACATCTCGCCAAACTATTTTGAGATTAATTATAATTAACACATATGACATAAAACAATAAAATAGCAAGTAATTTCAAGTCTTTATCTATTTTTGTTCCTGTATTTTCGTTGTGTTCCGGAATTTTCAGTTTGTTCCGGTAAATAGTTGGAACGTATGCGAATGCGGTGGACCCACGTGGAGTTGTTTATTTTGATTCGTATGGGTTGGAACCACCAAAAGAATTTTTAAAATATGTCGGCAAAGTGCAAAGCACTCCCGTTTGGTATTCAACATTACCAACACAGACAATAACTGATCCGCCAATATGTGGCCTTGAAGTACTCGCTGTGTTCGACGCTGTGACATCATCGTCAGGGTCACCGCCTCATAAAGTCGTGCACGAGTATACCACCAGACAACATCGTCCAACGTTTTAAACAGGTTAATAGTTTATAATGGTAGATATTTACGGAAGATCTGCCTGAGTCTTACTCAGGGAGCAGCAGAGGGGGTGAACAGACCATTTTGCTTGAGACATTATTTATGAAAAATAAGGTTTCTACGAAGGCTGAAAAAATAAGGTCAGTGACGTTAAACCACAACCTCTAACTTAGCTTATCTCGTTCCTTTATCTCTGACGCGCGTTTTTATTTGTTTCGTTTACGCGTTGGTCACTCAACGTTGGTCGTTCACCCCCTCTGCTGCTATAATTAACCAAAAATTTTTTCCAGACCTATACGATATCTAGATCTGGGGTCATGTAAATTTATTGTTATAAATCCAAACGTAATAGCTTGTGCTTTTGAAAAGAAGTTTCTAAACTTAATCATGTCTATGTCCCCTGAACACCAAGTATAATAAATATTTTGTAAAGTATAATTATCTACTCCATTAAACACAATTAAGATATTGCAATTATCTCTGATTACTTTAGGAATTTGTGTGTATTTCTGAGTTAAATAAATAACGTCTGTATTTTTGTGACGGCCTCGCGAAAATATCCGAGCTGGATTGGATTGTTTATCCAGCATTACATCATCGTATACTACGAGATTATTGATACATCCATCAAGATCGTCTATAGATGGAGCTTCATCGATATCGGTAATAAAATCAATAGCATCATTATCAGGACACGTCAGCGACTTTGCATTTTCATTAAAATCTTTAAGTACTTCGTAACATCGTTGATCATCTACAGATGGTGCAACTAAATATAATTTATCCCACTTGAGCCATCGCATTATCAGATTAAGTAATAATTGCGTTTTACCAGACCCAGATGGGCCAAGTATAATTGCTCTGATAGAATTTGGTAGCGCTGGATGATGCTTGACTGGCTCTTGTTTTCGTGTCGCTGAAAAGTCAATTATAGCCATAATAATAAATAATATGAATTTATATTGTGTTCGATGTAGACCGCATACGTCCACCAGCGGATTAACGACAATAATAACAAAAAATAACAACCGCGCACTTACAGGTAGGTGTGTGAAATGTGGTACAAAAAAAATACAAATTTATTTCATTAAAGACAGGTGGAGATATCGCTGCTTCGTTAGGTAAATTACCAGGAGCTCCATGGGCAAAGTATCCTGGTGAAAAACAATTACCCGGATATAATTATTGTGGTCCTGGAATTCGTCTCGATATCCGACTCGATAACCGAGACCAACCAAAACCTGGAGAGTATCCAATAAACGCAATTGATCAAGCGTGTCACATTCACGATGTCGCGTATAAAAGTAAGGACCTACAACAACGACATATGCAGATGTAAAGCTGATTCATGCCATAAATAATATAAAAGATAAATCACTTCGAGAAAGATTAGCTGCTTTTCTGGTAAAAGCTGGTATGAAAGGTAAAATAATGTTAGGGGCTGGTAATTAATCAACTGATTATTATCATAATAATGGAATCTGTTTATTATAGCCCAAGAGGATACTAGAGAGGTAAAGCAGCGAATAGTAAACTTGCTGAAGCAGCAAAAGTTTCACGTGATGTCGCTGCAGCGTGGTTAGCACGACAGGCAATATGGCAAATCTATCTACCACCACCTAAAAAAATTCAGTATGCACATTTTGATGTCAGTACCCCTAATGAAGTTCATCAAGCAGATATTTTGTTTTACCACACGATACCATTAAAACTGGCAGACGTCAATACACATACAGATACGCGTTAACCGTCGTTGACGTTGCGAGTAGATATAAAGAAGCAGAACCATTATCAACTAAAACAGCGACTGAAGTTGCATCTGCGTTTGAAGGCATTTATCAACGAGGACCCTTGCGATGGCCACAACTGCTACAGGTTGATCCTGGCAAAGAATTTCTTGGTGTAGTATCATCGTTGATGAAGCGACATAACGTTAAAATCAGACGAGGACACACAGAAATTCATCGTGATCAGGCAATCGTTGAACGATTTAATCGAACGCTTGCTGAGCGGTTATTTGGATACCAATACGCGAGGGAAATATCTGCTGGCTTTAAGTCCATGGAGAGATCTCGTGAATGGGTTGCAAGGTTATCAAGCGTGATAGCTGCGTTGAACAACGAAGTGACTCGTGCAACTTCTATGAAACCTTCTAATGCGATCACAAAAAATATATATACCAATACAACGTAAATCATCCTCTCAACCAGTACTAGGTAATGTTACCGTAAGATATTTATATGAACCTGGTGAACTTGAAGGAGGTAGAAAAAGAGCAACTGATCCTGTCTGGAGTGTGACCACACACAAAATTTCTAGCGTGGTAAGGTCCACAGGTAGACCCGCAATCTACAGATTAGATTCAACTGCTCCTCAGCGTGGATTTGTACGCGAACAATTACAAATAATTCCTATAGATACACAATTACCACCGCGTTCACTTTTATAAACTTGCAGAGGGTTGTCCAGCGCCTCGACGTCGATTACATTCAAGACAGGTCAGCATTACATTTTTGCGTGTGTGACCAAGATTACTATTAATTCTATCAACGGTAAATTGTCTGGGATTATTACTTAAGTACTGCCATAGCATATTACAGTTACAACTTGCACAATGATTATTCTGTAGTGCTTTTAGTGTTATAATAAATTCAACATCGATATCAAAGTCGCGATTATTTTTTTTTGTCACATTGCTTATAACTCGCAAATTTTTTATTGATATCGACAAAGTTGTCAGGAATTTCTTCGGTTATTACGCAATCCATGATAACCCGGCGCAGTTGAGATATTCTTCTGACTCGAGACACTGCTAGATAAACTAAATTAGACCATTCAATACGATCATCGACAATCCAAATGCTCGTATCGGTAATAGTTAATCCCTGTGACGAGTGAATCGTTATAGCGTATCCTAACGTCCACGGCGATTTATCCATGCTTAACGCGCTCTCAACAACATCAACAACAACTAAAACAATATCATTTAGTACAAGATTTTGTATTCCACCACCAGGAATCTCAACATCAACATTCTGTCGTCGAGTATCTGCTGGGCGATAACACAAAGGTACAGGTAGATTTGAAAATTTTCCTTTATGTAACGTAAATAATTGTTGTTGAAGTGTATCGCGAACTATTTTTCTACTTGCAACTATCAAATCAGCAGGTCTCCATAAAGCCCAAAAATTATTCATGGGAGTTTCTGGAATTACTTTACGCATTATTTCACATTGTATTTTATCTGGCTGTAATCTTATTAACTTTTTAAACTCTTTTAGTGATCCATCAATATCTCTATGGTCATCAGTTATTTCTTCGTAATAATCTACAAATGTTTTCAGCCACTCATGTGGAGACGATCCAATGAAAGGTGGTGGTTGACCATGATCGCCACACATTATCACAGCAGTATTCTTCGATAACAGCCAATCAAGAAATATTTTTAATACCTCTAGCGACACCGTGCATATCTCGTCCCAAATAATAATTTTAGGAATGTATTTCTCACCCATCCGCGATGGAGTCCATGCGTCTCCGCACCATCTAAAGAAAATATGATATGTACACGATTTTACTCCTCGTTCTTTTATTTCCCTGGCGAGTTTATGTGTCGGTGTCAAAACAATCATATCAGAACAATTACTAAATAATTTAATCGCTCGTGTTGTTTTACCTGAACCACCACACCCATTAAGATAAACGGTTTTATGTCTAGGTACAGGATCATATACAGATGGTGCCGATGACATCCTTGATAGCTGATTATTCTTGTAATATATTCTCGCAATTTCAACATCGGCGGAATCAGAATAACTGATTATAACCTCATGTTTTATTCTCCATTCGCCCCATGTTGCATGATCGTTAATATGTAATTGTTGTAACGAATCCGCATATTTTTTATTTATATAAAATGAATTTGTCGCGACTCTGACTGCGTAACGAGGAAATCTGTTTATCATCGATAATAAATTTATCGAAACATACGCTAGCATCGAAGATCTTAAATGAGTAAACTGCGGTGACTCGCCATCAGTATAGCTCACAATTGTACCTAATTTTGTTCCGTCTGATAAATAAGCATTACTTCGACTTATAAATGTGTTTTTCTCCGTTGTATCAGCGATTATAAAATCGAGTTCAGCATCGTCCATGATTAATCTAGTACGCGCTCGTTTATGATCATATGATCCTCCTTGCGTAAATTTACCGATTATTTTTCTGCCGAGATCTTTTGCAAATTTCTCATCACGCTCTCTCCTGTATTCACTAACAATATCATCTTCAGGATTAGGAAAATCTCTTTCAACATCATTAAATGCATCTGGTTCTGGCAACCAAACCTATTTCTGCACGTGGTATGATATAATTGCTTCACTTACGCATAACGACATTAAAATTTCAGCATCAAGAATAAACTTTATTAGTACTATTGGAGCCCAACATCGCTCTGAAAAATGTTTTCCAAACCACGCATAAACAATCGGATGGAGATCCTCGTAAAACTCGAACGACTCTATACAAGCAAATCCGGTTAAGTCAGCAGGTAAAGGTCCGTTTATCGCTACTCTGGTCATCTCGTGTGTCGGATGTCCAAATCTCTTAAAGCATTCAGAACACTCTCCGTATCCAAGAAGAAAACTTCCAGGATAACACGCTACCATATCAACTGAGATAACGTCATTATAATCGTATTTAGTATTCCACAATCCACCGTGTCCGTATTCGATACAACTTTTCTGGACATCTTCAAGAAATTCCAATCGTGTCGGTTTCCATGAATTTTTCTCCTGAGCGTAGTAAGCAGCAACTGTTGGAACGGTAAAACAGTTATTAAGTAATTGTTCAACCTTAATATCTTCAGATGTGTATTCATGCCAAAGGCGTTGTGCAAGATTTTTCATTTCCCCATGGAGAGATTCTGTACGATAAATATCACCATTAGACCGTACAAACTGATCATGATAATCATATTCCGAACTCTGAAACAGCCACACAGATACAGGGTCAGTTTTACTGATATTTCTGATAGCATCAAATACATGACCATTATAAAATTTAACCACTCTGTCTCGTGGAAATATTGTTACCGCCACAGTCCATGCATGTGCGTTATAATCAATAATATCTATAGAAGCTCCTCTTGATTAATATTTTGGTTTGTACAAAATCTCTCCGGTTAACGTCTTCACCGTTATTGGGAATTTTAATTTCTTTCCCAGCTCAGCAACGTCGCTGATGGACGCTCAGGTATCTTTAACTGTTTCTGCCCAGGTGTTTATTTTTTTGCGTCTTAAATCCGTTAAACCGTTTCCGCATATCGCGTTTGTGAAGTGTTCTGTAACCCGTTCAGCTACGCAATTTATCCTTGATGCTGTCAGCGATGATAATTTCATGGGTTTGAGATCCCTAACGTCAGGTTTATTATTTAACGGGTATATCGCGTATACAACCGCAGTCACAGGGTATGATCGCTCGTAATACGGTTTATCAATACCAGTAAGTATTCCTGATCTGGAATTTTTACTAAGAACAATATTATCTCCTGACCTATGGACAGAATCACGTTTGTCACGAATAATCCAGGTGTCATCGTCTGTCTTTACAATAAATTTTATTAAAATAAAATATTTCTGAACAAGGTAGTCAATAATCTCTTTTCCTCGTTTGTCATTCATCACATTAACAGTATTTCTAATTCTGAATGTCGACCACACATGAGCCGCACCATCGTCGCGAAATTCCTTTTTGGCCTCACGGATACGTTTTGTTATATCTTTATTCGTTAAAGCTAGATCTTGCATCGAAAAACTAAATTTGTGTTTCGGCAGTCTGTCAAGATCAAATCTAGCCCCAGAATGTTCAATCGAGGATAATTCCTGCATTATTATAATTAGGGCAAATATATATTTAAATTGAATTTTAATCTTTTGTATATGATTCAAACAAAGAATCGATGCCATTGGCTTATGATCGGATACACTTCTCCTTGTAACAAAACATGCGTAAACGAATTCTGCGGCTTTCATATGCAATGCGTTAGACAAGGCAGTTTAGGACCAAAACCGTGTATGCGGTGTGGTGTTGGAGTCAGAGGAAAAACTCAATTGTGCGCGCAGTGTGGTGGTAAAATATACAGAGAGCTGAAACGATATTACGATAAAAAAAAAAATACATCTTCTGAATCTCCTATAAAGACCGAAGAAGATTATCTCGCTAGATTCCAAAATAATGATTTAAACAAATAATATTAGTATATAAATGGAGCAAAATGAGTTTGTGAAGCATCCAATAATCACCAATTATGAAGTATCTAGTGATGATGTAATTAGGAACTGTAGATTAAAGAAAAAAGTCGGTAATGTTAATAATACTGGTTATCTTAGATTTAATACCGGTAGAAATAAAAATTATTTCTCACATAGGTTCGTGTTCGAGTGTTATTTTGGGATCATTAAGGATGGACTCGTAATAGATCACATTGATGGAAATCCAAAAAATAACTCGCTTGATAACCTGCAAGCTATTACACAGAGTCAAAATTCTGCACGTGGAAATACTGGCGGCGCGCGATACGCAAGGGCTGTTAAATCTATAAATACAGATGGCGAAGAAATTGTGTTTAAATCAATTAATTATACTGGTAAATATTTTGGTATACATCCACAATCGGTACAACTTGTCGCAAATGAAATATACAAATCTGCTTTTTCAATGAGATTTCTACAAAAAATCAGGTTCCAATATGTTAGTCTACCAGAGCCTTCTTCATGAACCAGTATCTTTTTGCTTTCATAGTTTGTTTTATGCAGGTGTTTTTGTCATTGATGTCATGTTATTATGGTATCCGATAATGAAGCGAGACAACTCCGTCAAGCATAACAGTAAATATTGCAGTTGTCGTACTTGTTGTACTAATGATATTGTGAGTTTTGGTCAGAACCCACATTGCTTTGCACCTTATCAGGCTGAAGAATCCAACACCATAAATATTTGATATATTTTTCCTTTTTCATAAATATCGTTCATAAAAATGATATATGTGTACAGTCAGCACGCAAATTTTCCTCCAGGATTTTGTTGTAATCAAGAAACAGCAAAATCCATTTATCTTAAATACATGTATTTAATAGAGATTTATACAGTTTGGAATGTCCCATTAGACACTAATGTTTCCAAGAAGCCCATTGTAGCTAATTTTACTATTACAAAACAAAGAATAAGCTAACCTGAGTCACATATTATCTGTGTTATATCGGCTAATATATATCTCAGCAGTGAATTGTACATGAGGTTATTTTTAGAAATGAACGGCATTGCGTGCTCGTTCAACTTATCGATTATTTTAGTATCCTTGGCAACGTCTGATTAATACAGACTTTTAGCTGTGGGTTTTGTGTAATGCAGTTTCAAGCATTTGGAAACTGAAAATAAATTCACGTTTTACAATAAATTCTGATTTTATTAAGAAATCCACAATACATTTACAATAAATTCTGATTTTATTAAGAAATCCACAATACATTTACAATAAATTCTGATTTTATTAAGAAATCCACAATACATTTACAATAAATTCTGATTTTATTCTGTATACTTTAAGTACATTACGCGCTAACTATATACTAATATTTTCATTATGTATACATATTGAAGTCCGGTGGCCGATTGCTAACGCGCTGGATTTTCGTGCTCGAGGTCCGTGGTTCGATTCTCGTGACCGGCAAACTGTCGGGCGAAAGGCGATTTGATGCCAAAAAACTTATTTAATTGGGGGCCTCGGCCGCCCCAGTTCTACGTTTCAATAGAAAATTTGTACACTTCTCCCACCATGTCACTTGGTGGGTGCAATTTTGCACTCCCTGGGTGATTATGATGGGGGGAGTGTGCAAGTTTCTATTGAAACGTAGAGAAGGCCCTAAGATAAGTTTATATGTAACTTTGTTGTCCCTATAAATATATGTTAATACGTTACTGTAAATATGTTAATACATTACTGTAAATATGTAAATATGTTAATACGTTACTGTAAATATGTTAATACGTTACTGTAAATATGTTAATACATTACTGTAAATATGTTAATACGTTACTGTAAATATGTTAATACATTACTGTAAATATGTTAATACATTACTGTAAATACTGTTACTGTAAGTATGCTTGCTTGATTTAAGGGCTACATAAAATCATAATGTCTAGACAGCCCTATGAATTTCTAGTATTTCGTTTCGATTAAAAATTCGCTGGGGTGTGTGTTTATGCGTCCATAAGATAAGTTTATGTATAACCTCTGAGCCTACTAGGATGACCTTTGGCAACCTAGGGGTTTCACATGGGGTTAATGTGCTGTAAATATGCTTGCTGTAAATACGCTACTGTAATTAAGATTCTGTGTTTTGTGTTACCCTTAATTAATATATAATCATATGTATATAATAATCACATGTATATAATCATCTTCATGTGTATATAATCATCTTCATGTGTATATAATAATATGTATATAATCACATGTATATGATCACATGTATATAATCATAATCATATGTATATAATCATAACCATATGTATATAATCATCCTGAAACAGTCCTTAGGGACTATTATTTTTATTTTATTTTTATATTAAACAAACACTAATAATATAATTAATTCTGAAAATATTAATGTTATTATTTCTGCGATTAAAATATTACAACATAACGGTGTAAATATATCTGATAATCTTAATCCTGAAAAAAATCTGTCTGACTTTAAATCGTTAGAACAACGGAAATTAGAGAACAGGTACACACTACCATCTGATTATAAATTCATGAAGTTTATCCAGCAGGCAATGTTACAGTCGCTGGCAGCAGTTACAGATAATCAGGTAAAGCTGTTTGTACCTCTCTCACGAGCTATTGACAAAATTAAGTTAGAATTATCTCATGAATACGAACAGAAAAAGATTGTGAACCTTCGTATAAGACAATTAAGAGAGCATTGTGAAAATGAAAGTGAAAGTGGAGTTAATGTGATAATGGCTAAACAAAATCCCTGGTAAGTATACAGGTTATTTACTTATAATAATTACGATTTAACCCAGTAAAAAGAAACTATTCTGATCTGATTCGGATATTTTTTTTTTCTTTTTTTTGGTTTTACGATGACGCATTGTGATGAAACGCTCTATGATCTCACATACAGATTAATACTTAAAGCTTCATTCTGTAAATCCAAAATACGTCTTATTTGGTCTGTAAGTTTGAAATGTATCCTTGATAATAACGGATTATTTACACGTAGATAAACGGGGTTAATTGGTTCAGATACAATTAAATACCCGGGGGGCGCTTGAGGGCTAAATGAATATAATATATAACCTTGCTGGGCCTGGCTAGACCTTGAAAGATCTACTTGATAGCTGTCATCAATTACATCACATACTAGATTGACTGCGATCGTTAATGTTATATTAACAATACCAGGCGAGATATGACGGCCTCCACCGTATGGATCATTATTGTGTTTAAGAATAACCAGTGGTGGGGCTATTTTTATCCACGCTGCATGTATTTTAGGGAAATATTCATCAATGACATCGTTGAGTTGTTTTTTTATTTCAGCGTTATTTAAATCTGGTATTATAAATATTTGTAAATCTTTTTCTGTTATTTTGTAATAATCAAGAAATAATTGCTTAGATATTTTATCTGAGTAAATACTTCCATTGACTTCAGTCGCAGAGTTTATAATACTTCGATTAGCGATGTATAAATCAAATAAGATCCCATTTAAATGTTTTATTGTTTCGATAATCTGATTTTTTACACCATCGTCATAATGTTGAGATAATGAAATAAATAAACTTCTTAAATCATTAAGTTTTTTTTATCGTATTCAGGCTTAAGAACATTAAAAAATATTTTAAAAAATTCTTCATCAACAATATCTCTCTCAATCTTCGTCCTGGCGTCTTTGATAACATTAAATGCTGATCTAGCTATCTTAGGAATCCTTTTACCGTCAAAATCAGTAAAGTAATGTTCATTGTCGTAATGTTCAAATTCAAATTTTATATAATGCCATGGATTTTTATTTCGATATTCTGGACGTTTTATAAATCTTTTTTCCGTTGTGAGAAATTCATTTTTAGTCGGTTCTGGAATTCCATTTGACCTTTGGTCTGGAGCAACATCAGGCCATCCTAACACAGATCTGATGGAACTTTGATAAATATCTACAACATAATCAGGGGAATTTATTTCAATCGCCGCTGATAATGTTGGTTCGTAAACAGTGATTGCTATTTTGGATTCTTTTCCTGTGATAGATTTAATTCTGCGTTGGAACTCATCATTAATCTGTTCTATTTGATAACTGCCCGTTGAAATTCCAACAACGTGTCAATCAGGAGTTCCATCAGGTTTATTCTTATTCGCAAATACAAGTGAATTGTTTGCTGGTAGTCCACCAAACGATTTTGACCTGATATTTGGCCAGCTATGATAAACTCTTATTTGCGCTAATGCTATTTCACTTGCTGAAATTGCAGTTGGAAAGTTAACGCTAAATTCAGAATTGGTCGAACTTAATGAAATCATAGTAGTTTTTGACGGCGTTGTATTAGTGACGATCTGTTGTGTATTAGTGACGATCTGTTGTAATAGTCTTAACGCTGACATTATTTAAAATACTCCGTTATTTAATAGAACGCAATCTCATGAATTCAACCTTCAGTCGCGCAAGTGACTTTATCACTAAATGCTTCATCGTAGGTTTTCATTATCGTTGCGAACTCCTCATCAGATATTTTACCATCGCTGAGATACGCAGAAGGATACGATGATAGTTTAGAATAAGATGTTGCTGTGTGTAGTTTTGTTATATACTCTTGTAATTTATCATTTGTACACGTAGATATCTTTTTAGCGATAATATTAAGAATGCCTGCGCATGTTGTTGCCGTTGAAACGACGATTGTTACAACTGCAGGTGCTGTCATTGTTATTGTTGATAATAATAATCCGGTTCCAGCGGAAACTGAGTAAACAATTATATCAATAACAACCATACGTCTGCGATATTTTTTTACTTTTACTGTATAATCGTCGACGATATTTTTTAGTTTGGTTTGACACTCACATACTTGAGCGTATCTGTGACGTTGAACGTCGATAAGTGACTCAGTCACTCAATTCATTATACTAACAACGTCATTTAATTAAGCTTCAGCTACGAATTCCAGGCACCACCAGTAACGTCTCGGGGGCATTTCCGCTGATGTCAACGTGAATGTTTCTTTGATGTCCTTGGTTAGCATCACCAGCAGAGGATTATGATATACATTCGGTGATGATGAAGTGTCCGCAGTAATTTCCGAACCGTACAGGGATAGCCTGTATAACCCAGTTACTTCTGCGGTATGTTCGAGAGTTTTATTTTGCGGTGTCCATGTTGTTGATCCTGATGCTACTGTGTATACCACATTGACGATCTGATTGTGAGGAATTTTAATCAGATTAGTTTTTTGAACAATACTAGGTATTCCAATGAAAATATCGTTGAGTTTCATGTTAATATCGGAGAGTTTGATATCAACAGTTGGTGGAGTTCCAAAAAAATCATTAATAGATCTGTTTATGTTTCTACGAAAATTTAAGAAAGCTTGTACGTGATTAGTAAAATTAGTATTGAGTGTAGTCATTTCATTATTGATTGTAGCTATAGGGATTTCCTTATCGTCTACATATTTCTTCGTTGCAGCGTCGAAACCTGATTCTGGTGTTCTAAGATTATTAATACCATTATTATTCATGTTGAGAAATGCACGCATTATACCACCGTTGACTAATACGTACTTAGATTCTTGATCATCGACGTATTTTTTTTGTTGCTGCATCTGTA